>JAQGBV010002429.1:0-11568 GCA_034698685.1 Isotomurus pseudopalustris | reverse complement strand
AACGTCCCTTCGGAATCTCTCGGAGTCCCTCGGAGGGAGGCAGCAAAGCAGCGAGTTGCAGGAGACGGGGAAACGTGGGACTCCCAATCAGACCACCGAGAGGAAAGAGCAGCAGCTGCCTTCAACGACACCTCCACTGACGAAACTCTCCACCGTTGAGAGCCCAACTGAAATGATTCCCAACGTCCAGCTACCCACGCAGACGGAGGTAAAGAAATCAGCGTTTGTTCCTTTTTCGTGTGTTAAATTTTTTGGTTCTCGTGAAGGTGGAGGAAGTTTTTGGGAACAGTGGAACGATTGAATTTAGAGGTGAAAACAACTTGGGCATCTGTCGGAAAATTTGGGTGCTGTGGGCAAAAGGAAGTGATTTCAGAGACAAACTCCGTTTTGTGATGGAGGAAAACAATTTGGGTGAGAACGCTCGTCTCTCTCTGTGGGAGTCAGGTCCAAATGAACACGTGTGGAATGGGTGAGTGAAACAGGAGGGACGTATTGTGGAATGGGGACGCTGAATTTATTTGATGTGGCAGTTCGCAGAGCGACTGGAGGAGAGAGATTACGGCACAAGGATATAGCGTTCTGTTGACGTTGACGGTGAAGCCTTCCGCCAATCCCGGCCCTCCTCCCTCCTTCAAACTCAACTTCACTTCCACCAATAGAAAGAGTTTCTACGAGTACTCGGGTGAAATAATGCGGAAGGACGGAGTGGAGTCGCTTTCGTTTCCTCATGAGAATGCGCAGAACTATTCCCCGGGGAGTTCGTTTCAGGCGGTGATTGCTCCGCAGGGTGGGACGCCATTCAATCTCACTCTGAAATATTTGGACGTCCCTGGGACTCCGCCACAATGCAGCGCCAACTATCTGGATGTATTTTTCCTTGAGGAGAGTTTAACTGAGACGGGCTACAAACAGTTGGATACTTCTGCGTACAAGTGAGGACGTGGGAGAAAGTATTTGTGTGCAGTTGAAATTAAATGCGTTTAATTTTTGTGTAGCGAATGCGGAAGGTTGGGGAATGTGTCGCAGTTCCTCGGAACTTCAACTGTGGCTATCCTCAGGTTTTATGCTAAGTCATCTTCCAACTCAGGAACAGGTTTTCGGATGGAGGTTAAGCCAACTGATTCGTAGATGTCCATGTCAATTGCTTCTTATTATCCAATAAAACTGACGACTTGTTTTTGCACCTGGAAATGAAGATGTGTTTAAATTTAATAGAATGCGAATCTTGAATCTGCATACTTATTCATACCAATTTTGTTGAGATACAATCAGCAGCGGGATTAAGTATGTATTGGTTTTTACCGTATAGTACAAGGCGATCAATGTTTTCCCCCACAACATATCTCGGTTGTTATCCGCTTCACGTCTTTCATTTAGATTAACTGTTGGAGTTTGAATTAATCAGCGTCACGTAAGACGCTCAAAAATCTAGGCTTAATCTGGTATTGTGAAAAAACGCCATTATCCAGAGGTTATTGGGTAACATAAGTTTAGGCTGAAACGAAAGGGCTAGATTATTCATAGATATTAAAATCTGGATTTATTATAAGATGGCAACGCAATTATTTTGAGAAACTTCGGAAAACCTAAATTGTCTGAAAGGTTCCATTAGAATTTCGCACAATCGAATGCTTCCAGGTGTTTAATTGCTATTGAAAAGACTATGACATCTCGTGAACTTTTTTGCTTTGCATGAATATGTTGTGGATCTGGTGATTAAACTAATTTGTAACGAAGAAGAAAATATTAAGTTGGGTTGAAACACATTTTTTATCCTACAGCGGAAATTGGTATCAGCATAGAATTTGCACTCATTTTTACATTGCTTTCAGGAAGATTCCTATACCCGACATATCAAAGCAACGAACCCGTTTTGAAAAATAAGCAGAGTACATTTTACTTATTGCAGTGATGGTGGTAGCTCGTTTGTATGTTGCCTTTCCCCTTCACTGCTGCGTGTTCTTTCCGTCCATCCTTATGCGTAGCTGCATTCTGGAGTTCCTCCTTTTGTGTCTCCAATAGCCCCAAGGATAATTTAATTTATGGTGGAGTATGCAGTTGCGATGAACGCAGTAAACATAGATTTCATGGTAAAAATCCTTCTTATGACGTTGCTGCTGCTGCTAACTGTACCATTCAATCTTCGGGAATTAATTTGTGTAAAGGCAGGCAACGGAACATGCAGGACTCTAGGTAAAGTTAAAAACGACCATTTAGCTTATGGAATTAGTGAGTTAATTCTAAATTATTTGATGCCAATTTTTGATTTAAACCAGGTAAGTTATATTTAGGCAAATAGAATTTTGCCTACGTAGAGAAATTTTAGAATTTAAGGTTTGCAATTTGTAAAAAGCAGCTGAATACTTTTTTTAATTAGACACGTTGTTCATCGTCCCTATGGTTTGTGACCGCAATTGACGTTGAAAAGGTTAAAGTGTGATATTAAGTATGATAACGCAGACAGTGACTCATAAATTGTTGTATTTGTATTGTCTTTTGGAGATTAGCCTAATGTTTCGCATTCAATCACAATTTAAATTTAGCGGTTGGGCACACATTCCTGTTCCTGTGGCTTGAAAATTGAAATTCAAGTTTTTTGCTGATAATTGTGACAATGCATCTGAGTCAGATAATATGTATGTCGTTAATTCTAAATAAAAATCCAAGATTTCTAAAAAAAGTCAATGGAAGTAAACTTACCCGGCATCGTTTTAATACAAGTTTTAAATTGTACAAGGCTTGTGGGAGCCCTTTATAGGGTCGCTAGCCTTAACTCGCTACTCGACAAGCTACAGCATATTCACGAAGTACAGATAATGCTACTGAACAACAACAGATATTCTAGTACCCTGATTAAGAAAAGAATCGAAACCATGGGAGTTCCTAGCAGAGATGAATCCTGGCGTGTCAAAGGATCGGTTTAAGTTCTTTATGCAGAAACAGGAATAATGTTGTGCATGAGAACAAATTGTGAGTGGTAAATTTTCCCTGGCCATGATTACAAATACTAGTGTAACAGTCCCGAAAGACTGGGTGATCTTTGGTGTCAAAATTAAAAAAACGAGACAATAATCCAGTAACTAAGCTTGACAGGAAGATTTTTATGCACCAAAATGAATCAAAATTTAAGTGTAATTTACATACTGTCTGTAGTAAGTGCAATTTCTTGAGCGTACTACATGGTATTATTATTTTACCCTACTAGCTTAATTTAGGCATTGGGAGAAGAAGTTAAGTATTAACAATTGCTTGGACCTATCAAAACCGACGGTTTTTCCTTAATTGCTAAAGACACAACAACAGCTACTGGCATTAAATTACGCACCCTGTTTCTAAACGATATATTCGTATGTTTTTAAGGTTCATTCCATTTGTTCACTAGTATTTTATGCAAACTTGTGTGTCCAAATGAATAGAAGTTTGAAATTAAATCCAATTGCAGTTTTAATTCATTTTATTTCCAAAAGATAATTGTGGTCGTTTTGTACTCCTTGTGCTAAAATACAACAAGTGTCATTGACAATTGTAATGAGGTCTTCTGTATCATTTCAGCAATGCGGTGGATGTACTTCTGTTATTAATTCAGTTGATGAACTTTAAAACGAACGCAGACCACAAACTCTTCAATTGGAATATTAATTGAAGAATTTGAGCAATTCCTTTTGCATTAGTTTAGTAAACTACGCACAATATAGCTAATGATTATCATTTAAATCTAAATGCTAAAAAATTTATAGACTAGTCTTAGTTACATAGTATGACTTAAACATCAATTATAACAGACCATCAGGAGGATTAACTTTAACAAATTCTTAATGTGCATGGAAGCATAAAAATCAAATGATTTAAAATTTCAAAAAAATGGTTTTTGATTCTGAATATTTTTTGATGGCTGTGAGAACTATCAAGGATCATTTTCGGCCATAAAACGTCCGCGGCTGCTCATCATATTACTCAGCAATTGCATGTAAAAATTTAAGTGAACAATAATTGCAACTTACTTTTAAAGGCAAAGGTATGAAAAATATAATTAACTTACTTAACAGTCCTCCTCATCTTCTTTGTTATCACAATCAATTTGGCTACCGCAAATAAAATTGTCATCGAGGCATTTGGACAATTCTGGACACCAAGATTCCCCTTCACTGCATGTGATTGAGTTATTGCAAGCTGCTTCATCTTCATTGTTGCCACAGTCGTTATCTCCATCACACACAAGCTGGTTAACAATGCATTTGGAGGAACTGGAGCACCAAAACCTTCCGTCGACAGTGCAATTTGAGGTATTACAGTTAAACTCATCTTCATTGTTGCGACAGTCGTTGTCTCCATCACAAATAGTTTCCATAGAGATGCATTTGGACGAAGCATGACACTTGAATTCTCGTTCAGTGCAGGTGATTTCATTGTTGCAAGTCATCTCATCTTCATTGTAGTCGCAATTGTTGTTCCCATCGCATACCAGTCTGCTTGCAATGCATCTGGGCGAATTTGAGCACCAGAATCTTCCGTCAACAGTGCAATTTGAAATATTGCAGCTCAGCTCATCTTCATTGTTGCCGCAGTCATTGTCTCCGTCACATAAATAATTGTTAGGGATGCATTTGGGCAAATTGGGACATTTGAATTCTCCTTCGTTGCATATTGTTGCATTCGTACATAGCATTTCATCTTCAAACAAACCGCAATCATTTCTCCCATTGCAAAGGAGTTGACTAGGGATGCATCTGAATGAAAGTGGACACCTGTAATCTCTTTCATTGCATTTTTTCCACGATTTAGTGCAATTGACTTCATCTTCATTTTTCCCACAATGATTTCTTCCATCGCAAACCAGCCTCCTGGGGATGCATTTGGAGGAACTTGCACACCAGAATCTTCCGTCCACAGTGCAATTGGATTCATTACAGCCGAACTCGTCAATATTGTTGCCACAATCATCATCTCCATCGCAAACTAGTAAGCTTGGAATGCAATTGGACGTTCGTGGGCACCAGAATCTTCCGTCCACAGTGCAATTTGATGCACTACAGTTCAACTCATCGTTCCCGCTGTCACAATCGTTGTCACCATCACAAACAAAATGGCTGGGAATGCACTTGGATGAATTTAGGCATTCAAACTGTTCGTTCCTGCACCCTTTAATATTTATACTTAAGCTAAACAAACAATACAACAGCAATCAGCGAAATAAACTTGGTTTGTCAATGAGCTGAAGTGAGTTTATCGTACTTTTTGAAATTCTGCTTAACTGACTGAAGAATCCATTCACCGTATTGCGCCATTTCCGTATAAATTCTTGGTTTGTGGTCTTCACACTTTCCACGTGGTCCTCCAGCGGCAACTCCAACTAATAAATTCTCACCATTTTCTTCCATTGAGACTGGACCACCTGTGTCTCCTATGAAATACATAATAATTTGTATTTAACTCATGCAATTAGGAGGAGCATAAAGTTAGGCTTGCATACAACCACAATTGGAGCATATAAATATAATTTACCTATGCACGCGTAAGTTCCTGTTTGGTTTACACAAAGTAATTTAATTGAATTTCGTTCGTAGCTATTCAATAAACTGGCACATTCAGCAAATGGAATTACGGGAAAATTTGAAACTCGAAGATAGCCTTCATTTAATTGGTTTCCGTTAGAAGTTCCCCATCCAGAGATAGTTAGATTTGCCTTGTGCCGAAGTTGAGCAAGTGATATTGAAATTGCACCCACGTGATTGTTGAAAGTCAATCTTTTTGAAAGTAAAGCAAGAGCTAGGTCGTTTTCAAAAGAGTTTCTGCTTGTATTAAATGCTTCGTGAATGTGGAAAGAGAGCAGAGGAATTCTCCGCTCACTTCCGTCTTCCTTCGACAACCTTTGATCTCCTGCAACTACACTCAAACCTGAGACGTTCCTTCCTGCAAGACAGTGAGCTGCTGTGAGAATTACAATCTGTGTTAGAATCGTAGCTCCAGATGTTTGTTTGCAGAATCGCAAAGATAAACTCACAGACCAACACAGAAGAAGAGTAAACGATGACTTGCAATTACTTTACATAGTCTTGTAAACGAATATTGACTGTGAGGAATGGAAGATAAATGTGTTCATGTATAAATTAATATCCTCTGGAGAAGTATCTCCTTTGAGATATTAGGAAGCATATCTGCCATGTCATTGGAAAGTGACTGTTGAGTTTGCATGCCAACTAACTGTGAATAAGTGAAGTCTGTACACTGGCACGAAGTCCAGATATAAAGAAGGAAACCAGAGGAGTAATAATATTAATGTTGGTCAGTCACTATGGGATGAATTAAAAGCTTTTCATGGTTTTATCTCCTGTTTCAGTTTGCTCATTAAGCCAGTCCTAGAAGTGGCGAAAGAGTGAGTTAATCTTTGTCTCAAGTCTCAAGTTATTCAAGTAAGGCATATTCAACATATCCAAACATTTGCAGTAACTCAAAATTCACTAAATACGACCAAACATTCTTTTGGAAGCTGACGTCACCATTTCTGGAGTGATTACACGTAGAGGATATGAATTTACTTAATGCAGTTGATGAGATTGAGTTATTGCTTTTGAAAACCCCTAGCAGTTAGGTTATTCCACGTTGTTAGATTATTAAGATATTCTTTATGAATTGTTGGGAATCCTTCCTGATCACTGAAGCCAACCTGCTGTCGCATTTTTTTACAGTTGGTTACTCCCAACTAACAATCTGCTACGGAGCTCTGAATATTTACTCGCCTGCTTCTATACTAATACTTCTATACTGAGAGCCTGATACTAATTGAATAGCTGCTTAGAAGAAGATGCCTTGACGGCCTGTTGCTCCGCGACCGGCTATTTAAACGCGACCAATAAAGTTTTGAAGGCACAATTTTCTAGGCAAATGTTCAATTGTAATCTAGAGATATTGTGTCAAAGTTTAAGTAACTTAAGTTTTCGAAACTAACATTATTGTTTAATCACTTGATTCAATACTTTGAGTCCTATTGGTTTCTTTGTTGTAGCAGTAGTTCAGAAAAAAGTGAATTTATTTTAGTTAATTTAAAATGTATAAAGTTTGTGAAACTTTACTTTTGTTCCATCGGAAATATTATTTTTAATTTATTGTGATGTTTATCAATATTAAGATGTAAAAACAGCCCACTCTGGAATGAAATGTTTAGGTACTCCATTAGATAAATTGGTTTTTTAAATGGATCAATGAAATAAATTTTATTTAAATTACTTTTCTTAATTAATTAAAATTATTCATAAGAACCCCTTTGACGTTCGTCGAAAACATAAAACATACACGTATGAATTGGATTTCAGAAATATTGCTAATCAATTATTGATAGCTATAGATTGAGTGACAAATCAAGTAAATTAAATATCGACCTGTGGAGCTTCTCTTTTATGTCAATGTTTTTTGACGTGTTATATTCAGATAAGTTTAATAATTCCCTCTGAACAATTCCCATTCTAACCGTTAACCTGCATTGCTAATCCTAAAGACGAAGCTTACTGAATTTCTGGTCGTCCTTGCGGTTATCCATGTTTTGTGCATTTAAGTTTCGTAGAAAATAGGCAACGAGTATTTCCTGATAAAATTTTTCGGACAACATCGAAAGCGTGTAGAAGTTAATAAAAATAAAACCTAGATAAAAACGATTTATATGTTTGTAAAAGAATCAGCTAAAACCTCACTTTGTAGAAATTATACACAAAGTTTCCTAAATTCAAGAATCTTTCGTTTTAATTTCAACTATTTTGTGACCAAAGACATGTATTGGTTCCAAATTATGTTTTTTATTTGTATTTCAATTTCCAGGTTTTGTTACTGTCATGAAGATCTAGTCCAGTCCATTAATTTAGAAAGTTTCCAGCCTTGTGGAATGTCAATAGATTACCCCAATACGGGTTCTCGTGACAGAATGTATTATTATCGGAGACAACTCATCACCCAACTCATCATGACAAACAAACAATCTGAATATGGCAACCATTACCAGTCTACGGTCCTGTTTCACTACAGCAGAAGGCACATGCAAAACATGACTCTGCCAAGTGTCTCACGGTCACAACGTTACAACTGCTACTTGCATATCCGTTTCTCAAATGAATCCGACTTCCTTTCTTCTTCAATTCAATTCAAACACATCAACCCCAACAGCGAAACATCTGCAAACATCCTCAAAAGAGGGACTTTTCTTTTAATTCCTACTAAATTGCAACGCTACAATGGCACAGGAGTTAATCGAATCAGCAGAGAACCTAAGCGAGTTTTTATTTTACAACTGAAATATGTTAAAATTCAATACGAAAGTATGACCAAAGTGTCAGAGTGGGAATATGATGAGAAAATAGTGGAAATAGCTTATGATGATGACCAATTTATCTTTTTCTGTTCATTCTGTGAATTATCACTTCAATATTTCGAGTTTACGTCTGTCTTAAGTGTTGAGCAGACTTGGTACCAAGAAAATTGGAACCAAGAATTCAGCTCCCATCATTTCCAAACTGCGAAAGTGGAAACAAAGTATCACAAGGTTTTCTTAAATTGTGGAAACTCGAATGCGGTACAGACTTTGATTTCCAACGAATGTGGTGACAAGCAACTTTTCATCGAAACACTTGTCTCTGCATCTAGACTCAATATCACAATACTCTATAACGGTGAAAATGACGTGACAAATTTAAACAATCCCAAAATATACTTTCAAACACTGAATAGCCTTACTGGTGATCGTGAA
Source organism: Isotomurus pseudopalustris (assembly GCA_034698685.1). Lineage (NCBI taxonomy): Eukaryota > Metazoa > Arthropoda > Collembola > Entomobryomorpha > Isotomidae > Isotomurus > Isotomurus pseudopalustris. The sequence goes on along the minus strand of JAQGBV010002429.1, from coordinate 2,837 downwards.
CTTCAATTCGCTTCAAGGATTCTTGAAAGGTATTCATCCAACACTCTTGTGTATTGTCTGTATGAGACTAGGCAGCTGAAGGCCCAAAATAATATCTGGTTCAAACACGTGTCTCAATCTGTGTGGGCATTACTGCTCCTTGTCTATGGTATTTTTGGAGTTTTGACAACCCTCCAAGTTTCTGGAACTTCTCTTTCTGCTTATAAATTAGTACTGACTATTTCGGGAAACATTTGTACTTGTTTCAGATACCTCTTGCGACAAAGCCATAACTGTCGTTTATTCCGTTACTTGATTGTCTTAGAACTTTGTTCAGGATTCTTGCTAGCCATGTACGAGAACTACATAATGGTTGAGCTAGTTGTATCACCTAATGAAAAATCGTTCGATAATCTGACTGACTTAATTCGTCATGGATACATCTACCTTTACGAGGATTCAGCAATTGAGGTACCAACACACAGCTGGGTTCAGAGTCAGTTCAACACAAGGAATGTGAAAAAAACGCAAACCCTTCAGCCCAATGAAAGTATCTTCTCATATGAAGTCATCAAGAAGTATTTCTGGAAACAGAAGGAAAAAAATAAGTTCGTGTTTAGTGGAAACGACGTATACACCTTTAATAGGGATCTAATAAGCCGACTGCAAAAAGTGGTTGGCTACAAATACAATTGCCTTTCATTGGTCCCTTCAGAAAATGAATTTCAATCAAAGCCGATTTTCTTCACGTATGAATCTGGAGTAACCAAAGATATTGAAAAAACCGTCAGCCGGTTGATGAGTAGTGGGCTTAATCTGTTTATATACAGAGCCACAGGGTTTGCCGATTATGTAAAACAGATCCATCTCCAGCGTAGTATAATGTTTAACGACTCCAGCTACATGGAGAATAAGTTTATGGATTCTAGAGTTGATTCAATCAGCTTGTACAATTGCGTTACAATGGTTTACATGGGTTTTGCGTTTATAATTTCTTCGGTAGTATTTATCCTGGTGGAAAATATGGTCAGTTTCAAGGGAACATTGCGAAGATATGTAACGGTTTTTTCTCAGGATTTGGACGAAGCATTGTCTCTGTAGCTTCGTAACTATTAAAAGTCAAAGTGCTTAAGTTAACCGAATCCACTATTATAATTATTCTTTCCGAATCCAAAACAATGTAGGTTTAATATGGTCAGTGATTGCAGATAAAATGCCAGTACATAGTTAAAATTTGGTTAACAATTTCGACTAATTAGCAAGAAATCAGACAGTTTGATGCGAATTAGGATTGTATGCCAGTCTGTACGTGGAATAGATTCAATTTTTTGAATTCTCTTCCTCCATTAATGGACGCCAAGTTAAACCTGAAAGTGGTATGCTTAACTTATCTTACATTGATTACATTACTAATCTTGCTACCATGTTTGTCTACTCTAGACTTCTTCAACGTCACATTGAACTCAATTTTGGCAACCTCAACACGAGAAACACTTCAGGACTAACGAGTAGGTGCAGCATCAAGCCATTCAAATTAAACACCGATTCAGCTAATCATCTATTTGATTCTTGGAGAGCCCACTTCAAAATATAAACTGTGTCTCAGGCCCACACAGCCAGGAAGGACATAAGCCTGTGTATGAGTTTACCAGGGAACCCGATTTCTTGTTATAGAACTTATGTGAAGGTGATTGGGTGCCTTGACGCATTCAAAACATCAATCAATGGAACTAATTTCGAGTAATAGAACGGTCTATTCCAGTATCACAAAAGTTTAGGCACCCCCCTTAGCCTTTGACTTGAATGAGTTGGGAATGATTTGTGACGTGTAACTGCTTCTATTTTAATATTCGCAACTTTATTTTCAAGACACTTGAACTTGCAGCATTAAAAACTCGCATAAAACTAATCAAGGAAAAATTATCATGCGATAGACTTTGATAATTACTGCAACTTGTATTAATTAGATTTAGCAAACGTTGAGTTCAAATTTTGTGGAAAAGATGCCATGAACGGGATTTAATAACTAACTAAAAGCACATAATTGTTCAGGAATGTCTCCTGCTGCATTGGGAGCATTTAATCTTACTTGATTATTATTTTTTCACTAATAAAGTTTCTCCTCATCCTCTAATGGATTACCACCGAGTCTGCAATAAATGATTTAGAGTCATCGAAGATAAATTAAATTGGGAACAAATCACGTCTTACTTGTGTGTAAAATGGATAAAATATTGACTTTTAAACACTACTCTCAGGAATCGAGCGGGATTCTGACACCGCATTCTCAGTAAATTTCATTATTGCTTAATACCAAACAGGAAAAAATTGTTCTGGATGCTATTGTAAACGAGGTTTGGCTGCATACGCTATTGAAGTCTCATTTTAGCCATAATTATTTTTAATATTATAACAGTTTTCCTGCTTGCTAAAACTATTTTATTCTAAATGGTCAAAAACAATGCTAGTGATTTGTTGCCTAAAGAATGCATACTTTAGTGTTAATGAGCGCTTTTCTTAAAGCTCATTCAAATATGGAGTAAACGCGAGCTGTGAAACAGAATGTTAGCATTTTAGCCATAATTATTTTTAAATATTATAACAGTTTTCCTGCTTGCTAAAACTATTTTATTCTAAATGGTCAAAAACAATGCTAGTGATTTGTTGCCTAAAGAATGCATACTTTAGTGTTAATGAGCGCTTTTCTTAAAGCTCATTCAAATATGGAGTAAACGCGAGCTGTGAAACAGAATGTTAGCATTTTAGCCATAATTATTTTTTAATATTATAACAGTTTTCCTGCTTGCTAAAACTATTTTATTCTAAATGGTCAAAAACAATGCTAGTGATTTGTTGGC
>JAQGBV010002428.1:0-11570 GCA_034698685.1 Isotomurus pseudopalustris | reverse complement strand
GGTAGGACCCATGTTTGTGTAACAGTGCACATCTTCGCATTTATGGAGATCATGAAAGATCTACAGCGCAACATACACGCCTATGACTACGTGATTGGAAATGATTACTTAACTGATAAAATTGTTATGGTAGATTCAGGATCACTTTATGTCTTTTAATCATTTTGGAATCCTTACTAATTACTTTACTAATAATTGATTAGGAAGCACAATCTCAATTTGGTATTAATGATCTTATCTACGGATAGATTTCAAAGCTGCACTTACTGAAACAACACTGGAATTTATTTATCGAAGACAAACACACTATTTATGTGTATTTTGATAAATGCTTTGGACTTTTAAAATTATCAACATGTAAGTTGAAGCTGAGACAAAATTGGAATATAAAATGCGATGATTCTATTGTAATAAACATTTCTAAATTTAATAGTATAAACTTCATTTTAAGATTTTCGAGCAGACCTCCCATTCGTCGTTGTATTATAGTTACAGTACAGGAGTACAGTTACCATTTAAAAATTTTAAATTTTCTGACTATAACATGATTTGTTTGTAACTAGTTATTCAATATACTCCACAGATATAGCAATGAAGTACTGATCTATAAAATCAACCTAGTCATTAAAACACAAACGACGAACAAGGACAAATCAGTAACAACACAGTTGCCCAACTTAAAGATAGTCTTAAGGCGTTGCAGATTCTTTTCTTTGAGTCCCATCAAGGCCAACAAAAGGACAAGGACGCTGGAAGGAGCTTCATTTTCAGGCAATCCGTTGATTCCGAGCACTGCCAATTCCCACGAGAAGAATGTGACGAACAAATACTTGTCACTGAAGAGGGACAACATCACACCCAAAAGACACAAGCAAACACGACAGAACCAAAAAGGCAACTTGGGATGAATGGTACTGCCGTCAGGTAGAGGTTCCTGGAATCCTCGAGGAGATTTAACTTCTCGCCTTATCTCTTCTCTGGGAGGATGAGGAGGTTCAGCAAGGTCGTCATCTTTCTTCGACGCTCCTACACCACTCGCTCTGAGCGCAGCTTCCACAGGCTCCTTCCCTCCGACAGGTTTCGAAGGTCCTTCTCCCGCAGTATCTTTCCTTTTTCTTATGAAAGTAACCCCAGCCTCTTCCGTCTCCTCCATAGTTTCTTCAGAACCGGAAACAATATTCCAACCCTTCAGAACTCCGTCGCCTTCTTCGTCCGGCGATGACGACGACGAATCTTTACTCAGTTCTGCGCATTCTACACAATAATACAGAAAGTAATTTGCTTATGGCCCTCATAAAAAATTAGAACAGGTCAACTATGATACATAAAAGTAACAATCAATCTTACTTATGGAGGCTCCAGAAGCTCCAAGAATTCTGTCCAGTCGCGACCCTTGATTAGCCAAGATCTTCTGGCGTCGTCGTTGTCTCAGCTTTTCAGCTTCTGACATAACTTCTTCTCCTTCCATCTTCGCAGAGTAAGTAGCAGGAGGAATGCCCGTTTAATTATTCTCTTAAATAATTGCACACACTATATAGATTTTAGCACTGATTTTTATTATGTTCTGCTGCAGGTGAGGAAGTGAGGATGATGCAGGCAGAGATGCAAAATAAGAACCAACACAAACTCACCATGTGTAGCCGCAGCAGCAGAAGGCAGCTCAGCAATAAACACAGCGGCAGTGTTGGTGAGTTGGTTGAATGTTGGATATTCTCTCTTTGCTCTCTCTGGTTCCTCTCTTGTTTGTTGACACTAGAAGGATGCAAAAATTGGATCAGACTGACAGATGAACTACAATTAATCGAAGATTTACTGTAACAGCAACCGGGGCTGAGTGATTTGTTGGTGTGTGGGGGGTTTGCTGGGGGCGGTGGTCCGTATGGAGTTTGACAGTCCAGAAGTGGCGAAGGAATTCCCAGGCCTTTACAGGAGTGACGGAGCTAAGGACATGATGAGTGACCCTGTTGAATGTAAGTTTGCTAAAAGTCCGAAAAATCACGGATTTGCAATAATGTGTATTTGACTGGGATTTTTAAGATGATGAAGATGACAAAAAGAAAAAGAAGGATAAAAAAGACTCAAAAAAGGATAAGGGATATGCTGCCTTGGCTGGAGAAAGTTCTCCAGAGGAAGATGATACTGCCGGTGACCCGAAGTAAGTTGAGAGCTGTGTCTATTCATTAGTTTCGGATTTTTGTATTCGTGGGATTAATATACTGCGTTATGTGATAGAAGCCCAGGAAAGAAGAAACTGAAGGCGTTTAAGTTGTCGGGAAAGAAAAAGGACAAGGATAAAGACAAGGATGGAAAGAAGTCAGAGAAAAAGACAGAGAAGTCCAGGAAGTTCTCGGATTTTGTGGCAGATAGGAAGTCAGCTGATAAGGAATTGGTGAACACAGCGTCAGTAAGGATGCCTTTCAGTGCTGAGAGACATCGAGACTACAGTGCACATCGTTCTAGCGTTCCGTCAGTTTTTATGCCGTCTATGATGGGGACTCCAAAAAGCAATTCAGAGAAAACCAAAGGTGATGGAAGTGGAGAGAGTACTTCTGAGAAATCAGCGGTATCAGCGTTGAATGCATTTTTGAACGCCCCAGCCCCGCTGTTCTTATCCAAGAAAAAGGACAAAGATAAAGATAAAGAAAATGGAAAGAAGGAGAAGGAACTAAAGAAAGATAAAGAAAGGAAGAAGGACAAAGAGCCTAAGAAGGATAAGGAAATGAAGGATAGCAAGAAAGAAAAGAAGGAAAAATCAAAAGATACTCCAAGCAGTAGTGTAGCGAAGGTGAAGCTGAAGTTAATGCGGTCTAAAAACTCCTTGGAAGATCCTCAGTAAGAGCAGGTCATTGTATTTTAGTCAATCGTAATCACTCGGTTGGATAATCATTAATTTTTTATTCATTGTCTGTTTAGTTCTGGTGGAGATCTACACGACACCGTGTCACACCAATTTCCTGACGATCCTGAATCCCTATCAAAAGAAATTAAGAAATATGAACAGTTACTGGAACAAACTCACACCCAGATTAAATCGAGTAAAAAGGTTAGCAAGAAACAGGAGGAGCAGCTGTGGGAGCTTCAGCGGACTTTAACTCAGCTTAAGGTGAGTCTTACAAGGATTTGATGTGAATCATTTAGTTATTAAATGAGCATGGGCTTATACAATTTTTTATTTTACAGAGAAAACTGCGATCGATTAATGCTTTATCATCCGCATCTATGAACATAACCCTCCATCACCAACAACCGTCAGCCTCACTAGCGTCTAGCAGTGCTCTCAAAAGTATGACCATGACTGAAAATGTTTCTTCCAACACTATACCTCCTCCTCCAGTTACTAAACCATTGAAGGAGGATAAGATAGATTCAAACAGTTCAGCATCGCAGTCGAGTAAATCTCAAGCGGCACGATATAAGAATTCTGGAGATGATATTCAATTGGATTTTACTTTGAAAAGTCCAGATGTTATACAAGAGCCATTTCAGTTTCCTGTGGAGCTAGAGACAAGTGTGTCAGTTGAAACTAACTCCAGTTTCGACGAAACTATCGTGTCGGATTCTATTCGTACTTCTGAGTCCGTTCAAATTGGACATGTTATTGTACCTCAAGATGGTGAGATCGCGAATGAAGAGGCAATAGTACTTTCTAGAGAGGCTTCCATCGACAGGCCTATTAAGCAGCTTGTACAACGATCGCTAGATTTTAACGATTCACATGACTTTAGTAATGACGAATTAGAGAATGATCAAATGAATGATGGACTCGAAGAGACTAAGCCCAATTCACCACTGCAAGAAGAAACATTAAATGAGTCAATTGAAGTTCATCCCTTGAAACAGGATTCTACAGTGGGGCTTGAACGAGAAAGAATGGAAGTGAAAGTTTTGGTTCACAATGAAAGCCGCGATGACAGTTCATTCGGTACTGCTTCTGATGATGAAGACCATGAAGAACCTGAAGCAACTTCTTTATGCGGGTATGTTATTCAGCCTCTTCTCATATGGTGGGTATGAAATGGTTTCTAAACTGAAAACCGATATTGAATACTTGCTCAAATAGAGCCGAGGAGAACATCGGAAACGTTGTGGATGACGCCAATGCGATGATAGGATCAATGCATGAAGAGTTGGAAGCTGCTGCAGTTGTGTTTGGTCAACGAAAGTTCTCCGTGGAGGGTTCACACGAACCGCATCTCTCAGCTTTTCAGAAAGTGGGTCGAAATATTCCTCGCCAGATGTCAACGAAAGTGTCCAAGTCAGAACCGACATTTGGAGATCAAGATCAAAACGATTCTTCAGATACTGAATTGATTAGAGATGACGAGGGATTTGAGGAGTTTTCAGAGGACCTTATACCGGAACTGATGGCATTGCCAATTTTTGGAACCGATGAGTACATACTTTATGAAAATCAGCAACTACAAATTTTCAATGAGCAACTTAGGAATGAAATCCTGAAAGAAGAATTGGAGGTGAAAGAACTTAGCGATGAAGCCGAGCGACTTAAAGAAAATCGGTATTGCACTGTGCAGTTTAACTTACATTCGCAATCAGAAAGCCTAATAATATTGTAAACTGAAAGATCTTTCGAATTTTTTAGCCCCAAAACTCTGCCGGAACTACAGAATTTGGACATGGAGCAGCTTATTAAAGTTTGGCAGGTGACAAAGGCTGAAAACGAGGCACTTCATGACAATGTCAACAAGCTGAAAGAAATGGTTGTGATAAGCAGACTAGAGGAATTTAAGTTGGAAACTAGAGTTCGTTACTTAGAAGACAAAGTTGTACCAGTATCCCCTATTACAACAACCACTCCACTGCAACCCGAAACCTAACTATGATTGCGAACTTAAATCCATAAAAAGTTCTTTACTAATATGAATTGACATGGTTGTAACAATGATCTGTGCTTTTATAGTTTCAAGTATCTCCTGAGTTTCAAATTTTATTTAACTCGTTCGAAAATTTAATTTATTTATAACAGTCGAATAAAGACATTTCATTAAGTGATTGTAATACGATTATAAACATTTTAAGACTTTAAATATCAGTTGTGATTGCGAATCAATGCGACTGAATGCAAGTTGTGACTGGTACTGGTATTTATATTGCATTGGATTTGAAAAGCTGCAGAATCTTGCATTTTGTAGATGCTTTTCTCACGATGAATTGAAATATGCGCTATAGTATAATTTAGTACTCGACCACTCGTACAAGCACAACAGGCACAATGTAATTAATAACTCAAAATATGAATGCAGTCCATCATACAACGCTTGCACTATATAGAAAAAAATTATAGTACCATTAACATTGTATTGAAGCTCTCATATAAAGTTGTGTAGTAACGTAGTAAGTAATGATATTTCGACTCATTAGATTAAACTTCAATGTTCAAACCAAGAGTTAATTCAAACAAAACACATATCAAACTAACACGCTTAGACGGAAAAACCCATCGTAGTCTAGTTTATAATAATAAGTATGGCATAAAGAGAGCTGTATAACATAACGGAATGATAAAGACCAGAAACGTGTAGAAGTAATTAAGTAGTCTTAAAAATCAGAATGGTCCATCTTTCCGAATAGAGATGAGTTCATCTCTTTGACCATATGACTGTACAGAAAAGTCGGCATAATCGTGACATTCAGAGCAGTTCCTTCAATGCTTTGGATAACTTTGGTAATATCCTTATCCTTCAACCCAATCACATTTTTTCCATTAATTTCCAACAAATTGTGATCTGTTAGGAGTCCATTTCTCGCGGCAGATGAATCTTTCACGATGTTGATGATCTTTCCATCTCGAAATTGGAAACCAATGTGACCCAAAGAATCTCGGACAAGTGTTACACTTCGCTCAAAAGGTCTACAGAAAATGCTATCCATTAATAGATGTCTACAATTATGATGAAGTGACAACCATATTAATCCATACCTGTCTCGCACAGCCAGGTCAAAAGTTTCCCCAGCATTTTTCTTCTTAAAGATAGTGTGCACTTTGTCAACTGACATTCCAGCCATGTCAACTCCATCGATTTGAAGAATCTGATCTCCAAATCGCAATCCAGAGCGAGCTGCTGGGGTTCCATCCATTACCAAGCACACAAATACTCCTGTATTCATAGCCCGTACCTAAAAATAATGAAAAATGTATCAATTACTAGCATAGCAAAAACATATTCGAAATACTGTGTTAAAAATAAAGTTCATATTTAACCCGAATTCCAACTCTTCCGGATGCATCTTTGGTAAGAATAACCCGTCGAACTCCATGAGTCACCATCGACTTAACTAAAGCAGTATTGGATCCCGAAATTGGAGCAACTACAGCCATTCCCACATTATTTTTTTGGACCACTGAAGAAAAATAAAAGACTAAGATCCAAAATCCAACAGCAATAACTTTCTCGTGACAAGATCCAAGAACTTAATTTAAACTCACTCGAATTTCCTTGAGGAACTGCTACAGCACCTCCAGAAAGTGAAGGATATCCAGTTGTTGCTGGTGTCTCCCCATACTCAGGCATGTTGAGCCTGATCATCTCATCAGTAAGTTCCAAGCCCATGAAATCCCTGAGCGAAGGATAAGCAGAGGATAGGCTGTTCTGACCTAATCGTGACATCGTACCCATCGGCGCAGACGGCATTCCAGGAGCTGTAGGATACATAGATTGATTGTAACTCTGAGTCTGCTGAGGTCGCATCGCATCCACTTGAGCCTAAGTAAACACAAACATTATCAATAACCATTAAGCAAGTTCTTTAAAGAAATGAATGAATACAGAAAATATAAAATTGTCATACTTTAATAAGCTCTGTGGCCTTCATATCTTCAAGGCATGGATACATCGACATTGTTGAGGCTGCAAGTTCTTCCAATTGCTCAAAAAAATGAATTTCTAACTCCGCTTCTGACCTGAAATTCCAAATCAAATTATATTAAACCAGCTGTCAACGTTATACTAAAGCCTCCGCAAATTACAAAAATGGACAGGCTACTGATGTAACGTAAAATCTCATCGGAACAATGATTCATGACAATAGTTTTTACGTCAATTATTAGTATGATAAAAAACACTTATAAAAGCGCAGTAACCTCGAACTCCAAACGATGACAGAATATTAAAGCACAAAAAAAGTGTTAATGTGTATCTAATTCGTATGCTGGTAAAGTAATAATTGAGCCAATATTATTAATCAAACAGATCTTCCCCACAGACATTAATACGTACGATTACGGTGGTTGTATGAAACTGCTAAAGTGATGGTAGTTTAGTGCTGATTTTGTTGTCAACCAGTTCCTCCATTAACCAAACTGCAGAATGGGTTTATATGCTAATGCTACCACATGACATGGTAGTTTTTTATACCCATCTCAAAATATCGAGTTATATTGAATGGATGCATGGTACTAAATGCTCTCATGCACATACTTACATATCGTCAAAACTCGTGATGATCCGTAATATCTGACGCACAAAAAGCTTCTTAGCAGGACCTATTGATGATGATGACTACCACAAAGTTGTAATATAATATTACTGCCTCTCGATTAAGCTTTTTGGTATTTTGACACCAGTTAAATGGATTCTTGCACTGAATTACAGTAGCAAAGCAGATGCTGATGTCTACAGAAGAAGATGAAGATAGCTACTGATGACTTAAAATGAATCATGTATGATTAAAGAACTAGAAGAAATCCCATAAGAGTTTTCTCGGAAGACGGATGCAATTAAATTGTAAGGAGGACAGGAAGCATACTGTTAAGTCATTCATGAATACAGGTTAAGCAGACATGGGAAGATGATCATCCCAATATTATTAATTATGCAGATTTGCAGTAAAGGGAATGCACGAAATGAGTCATCTTTTCTTTGTAGATGCAGAAACGTGCGAATTGTAGGCGTGTGTGGGTGGAGGTGCGTGTTTATTTAGGTGAGAAGGAAGACGTGAGGATGTTAGCCTAGGGTATTATTTTTTAGCATAAGTAACTGTGTACTACCGGTTCCTCAATTTAAATGATAAACGTGTCAACTGTGAAAGAAACTCTGTGTGTCAACTGTTTATCAACTTTTTGAAATAAAACCTGTCCTCTACTCCCCAACTAACACACTTTTTCAGCAGACAATCGTTGTGCATTATGATGATTAATGTTCTTTTATAATAATAGCTCCAGTATCACTACGGCAGTTCAGTTTCAAATTAAATGCTGTGATAAGTCTTTGTTTGAAATAAATAATATTGTAAGTTAGTAGGTTAAACCACTTCTCAGTCAGCGGTTTGGTTTCGCCAACTAATTGTAAGTCAAAGCACAGTACGTATCCTTACCTTTTCAAAACTTCACAGGTACTAGACTCTGGGGGGCTGTTGGTTGAGTTCAATCAACGTCTGTGAGGTATTGTAACTTGGAGCGATTTGAAATTGTCAACAAGGGTTCTATACTTGTTGGGTTTGTTTACACAAAGAAAGGAATATTTTGGAAGTGAATCACCAAAAGGACGAGACCGAGTAGTTAAACTCTCACAGGCGCATGTGGCTTTGCGACTATGACACTGTGAGTAACCTAGCTGCTTCACTTTGTTGTGTGATTTGATTGCTTGCTTCACAGCTAAGGATTCATATTGTTGTATGTTTACTCACAGATTCGTCTAGAAATTCAGTTTTGGAATTTTGGCATGATTTCTTTACTACTATAGTTTTAGTAAATACGATTTAATCTGTGAGATCTTAAATAAGAAAATAACAAATAAATTCAAAGAGATATAATAGTATCATTATGCAGTCCAGGGAAAACTCTTAATTAGCAAGGAATCCACCGAAACGATCTTATGGTTCTGAATCCAAGTTTTCTAGCATCATTGCAGCCAGAGATGGTTCTACCTTTCTTTGTACCCCGGAGGATTGAAGGTTTACAGTAGTCCACATTATAAACCATTATGCAACGACCTTCAGGAGGTTGAACGGATAAGTTGTCTTCATGACTGAACCAACGAGGCAAGCTGATGCATCGGTTAGTCTCCAGGATCATTCTGTACTCTGTTCCTGTAATATGCCAAGATCGTTGGTGAATTTTAGGAAATTTCGGTCAAAATATTTAATTTAAGAGAAATCTCTAAATAAAGTTTTAGGGACTGTCTCCTAAAAGATTAAATTTCAAGGAATTATCTCCTGAAAGATTTAATTTCAGGGAATATCTATACTTAATTAACTCAGCAGGTTAGATTTAATTAAGTCAAGGCAAGGCTTACCAGTGCAATTCGATTTAGGGAAGAACGAAACCAACTCGTCGTATCCTTTATCATTAAAGGATCTGTATGAAACTACCGATCCAACGACCACTAAAACTCCGATCAGCCCGAGGAATGTGGAGTCTAAGAAGCGCTTTATGAAAGTATGCCTCATAATGATCCTGAAGAAAACCTGTCAGTTTTTAAGCAATCAATTAATAACAATATAATGACGTATAATGACTATTAATGGCATAATACGATATTAGTTTATTGAATAATAATGGTACCTGGATTTGGATTGCCTGATGACTTAAAAGCAGTCTACCCTTTTTAGATGAACTAAAAGCGCATCCACATCTTCACTTGGTTTTTATACACTCATCGCAATCAGGAGGCAGGGCTATTGTCATAATCATTTTACACATTACTATAGACATAAATAAATAACCAGAGGAAAGTTTGCGGCGTTTCCTCTTTAATTGGCAATATCTGCGTGGATGTAGTAGCTGGCTATTGATCATATACACAAAAAATGCTTGGTCGAGACAAGAAGGAAACGAACGGAGAAAAAATAAATACACTTGTTACTTGTTCGCCAATGGTATGATTGTCATCAATCCCATCTCATAATCTGTAATTACAGTCAACTCGCTGAAGTTCGTGTTTGGATAAGGTTAAGTAAATGAGTATTGTTGAGATGAGGAACTCATTCGAATTCTAGACGAGAATGGATATTCATTTAGAGTTTCTAGTGGTTTGTAGTTTGTGATTATTTATTATGAAGCTGTCATAAGTAAAGTAATACAAGATTCGTGTAGAAGTTAGATATGCTGAAATGCAAATATTATGTGATAGTCGGTGTATACTGATGGCCTAGAGAACTTGCTGTAAGTAACTCCCAGTCGATTACTTGATTACCATTTAGGCAATCTTGATTTACATTTAGGTATCATTCATCAAAACATGCCAGACAGAAAAAAGAACCGGATTTGCGATTAAAATAGTTACAAACTGAAAAAAATTTCACTACAAAAAATTCAGCTTTCAATTGTGCATCTGCATAGTGAATTTTGATATGCTCCAAACACTCAATGAAAACGAAAGTTGCATAATCGTGGATTCGTGGTCGTGAATTTAGAATTTATTTAGTGAAAATATCAATGTGCGAATAATTAAGCCTGAAATTACAAGATGATTTATTGTGTCTAAAAAATTCAAATTCATAAAGTGCGTTCTTAAATTAAGTACTGTTCTACAATTTGCAAGCAATTGATTTAAAAAAACCAGTTTTACAAGTGCTGTAAATGTGCTTCAAAACTAATAAACTTTAGTGTAATATGCTCCATTAGGTTTTTTGGACGGGTGCAGCCCAAGTGACCAAGAGTACATTATTCTATTCCGCACTTCCTTCCGTTTTATTCTAATTCAGTAGGCATTCATTCAGCATTATATAATAAAATACACGACAGCACGCAATCAGAAATTTTTTGCAGCTTTAAAGTAACATCTAAAAACGGAACCATTGACACTCCTCAATAATATAAAGAGATTGTTATACAGCTGACACTTGCTGTCGATTAACAAGCAATCGATTTAGTTAACTTGGGATAGCAGCATTGTCAGGATGATAAAAATGATGCATAATTGGCTGCGTATTCATAAGACAGCACTTCATAGTCTACTCACGCAATAATTTTTATTTTTAACACCTTTATTGCCAGAAAATTCCTAACAGCAAGTTTGTGCTAATGAAAAAATGAGAACTGCTATCAAGTCGAAATATTATAAAAAATTAAGATGATCACTTTCCTCGAAATCTATTCCTGAACTTTTCACTTATTATATTTTTTGTTGATTTTATATAGACGGCCCACAGTTTTTATTATAATTAAACTTTAAACGTACGTGTAGTTTAATGTAATAAGCTCCTTACACTACTGAACTAAAGGCAAAATAATAAGGTATGTAAAATACAAAATTAAAGTGAATATTACAGATCAGTCTAACGGCAGTCTATATCTCTCTAACTTGCACGAATAATTTAGTGAAAATACTTTTTGAAGTCCCTTTAGTCAACTTCTTCCACAGTCGGTCCTTCTCCTGATGAACCTCCACCCGTACTTGTTGCTTGCTGACCAGGGAAGCCTGGAGCTCCTCCAGGACTTCCGTGAAGCTTCATCATGACAGGTTTGCACTCGTTCTCCAGATCCTTCAGCTTGAACTCGTATTCTTCTTTGTCAGCCAACAAGTTGTTGTCCAGCCATTTAAGAGTCTCAGTACATTTCTGAAGGAGGTGTTGTTTGTCTGTCTCAGGAACTTTGTTTGCTGGAGCACCTT
>JAQGBV010002427.1:0-11570 GCA_034698685.1 Isotomurus pseudopalustris | reverse complement strand
AAACTTCTTATCTCAATGATCCTCTGTGTGTCTGTATGTATGTGAATTCATTGTCCCATTGTGTATGCAGTCAAGACTTTATTCACATCACAACATCTCGTTATCTCTGAATCTCCGCCTTTATTTTCACTCGACTTCTTCGTGCGTTATTTATCTCTTGAACAACCATAGAATACAGAGAAAGACAATTATTCAAAATAAATTGGGAAGACGCTTCTTTATGTTCCCGTGCACGCATTGTTTTACCCGCACCTATTTGTTCTACTCTTCACTCTTTTACTTCATGCAAAATTACCTTCTCACACAACATGAACTTGCTACTTTTCTCGTCTCATCTGGTTTTACTGCACGTTTTACGTTCCTTTTATCAACTGAATTACTGTCCGCAAAGGTTCTAATGTAGTGCCACTCAAGGTTGATAATCATTGCGGCTAGTGTTTAGTCAATTACATACGCAAGAACATAAGGACAGAGAGGAATGACATCCGTTTTAGTATGCAGATCACAGACTAACCTTAATTCAGTTTGTAAGCTATAACATGAGTTCATACGTAGATCCAGTTTTATGTAGATAAATGACATCCACCTCTAGCTGACCTAAAAAATGCTAGCAGGAAAGTTGGACTAGAAAAGCCACCCCAGGAGATATATTTCATTCCGTAATTTAATCAACTTTTACAAAACTGCCGAGAGAACTTACGAAACCGAGGCCATAATTACACTCACTGAATTAATTTGCTAACCAGATTCGTTATAAAATATCGTTTGGGTGAAACCACCTAAAGCTACTGCCACTTTCTCCTACTCAGGCAACTCGTGGCAGACGTACGTAGGGAAAGAAGAAGTGAAAGAGCAGAGACTCTTAAGGGATTTGCTAGCTTCTATATGTGCACACGATATAGAACGAATCTTTTACAGAGATAGAACTAAGGAGTGTGTGTAGCAAACCTAACTAGTTTTATATGCCACACAATTCATTTTAGTCTATTTGATTCCACTACAGCAGACTTGTTCACCTTCAAGTCAGGCCATATCACCACATCCAACGATCCAACGACTATTACAGCCAAGCCAGGCGAAGTAATAGAACTACCACCATGTTAGCATGTTCTTACCTCATACCTCTAATCTAATATGAGCCAACCTGCTTGCTCTCCATGCTTTCTCTGTCTCCCATCAGCACAAATTACACCCCACTCCTCACCAGATTTATATCCATTTTATGATTAAATTTTCCCTTACAACTAGAAAAGGAAAAATATGGAATGATTTAAATCCACTTACCTTCGCAAAATCGATTTTGAGGGTACAGCAGCCTGAGTAGATGTCTGCTCCATGAAGACTCTCCTTCGCCCTTTTAGCTGATTCAATGCTATCAAATGTGCGCATCAGTTAAGGAAATATATGTCTTTAATAGATTCCTATCATTCCCCCAACACTCAACCTCAACTCGTAGAACGAATGCAATCAAAATTCCATTTACCACACCTCGTTTCTTCCACTCTGATACTCTGTAACTTAAGCCGTAAGTTACAAAGTATACGCTTCCTTCCTTCCTCCTTCTCTACATATTTAATGAAAATATTTCTACACAATTTAAGATAAAAATAATAATAATAATCTTTATCCTACTCAACAGAAGCCTTTCTACTACCTCCCTAATAAAAGGCTTAAGCTCTTCAAATTGGATAGCAATCACTTTCCTACTTCACAATTGCACATCCCTCTTTACAATCTATGCACGCTAGGAAGATTCCTAAAACCTGGATTCTTCAAAAACCTTTCAGAGTCACGTTACACTGAAATGCTCTCAGTCAAGATGACGAGTCCTATTATGACACCTTAACGCTCTGCTCTCCAACTTCGTTTAGTATAAGTAGCGTATCTCAAAGGAACATCTGCGTCAAAGAAAACATTCTATGATATCACGGATTTCTATTAAATGACACTCACTGGAACACTGGAATCTCCTACTCATTCAGAGCTCCTGCGACTAAGAAATTATTTTTTGCATCTACGCCCAAAGCAACTAAGCAGGAACTGCTCCCAGGCCTTTATAACGGACGGGAGCAAACGGAAATTCTATAGAATCTAAGTTATAAGGATGAACAACGGACCATTTTCTTCAGACTGCAGAGTCGAGCTGCACAAACTTTGATGGGATACGAAGAACTGAAGTTTGGCGATAAACAAGAACTGATTAGAAAATTAGTACCATCTGTGCCCCGGGATAGAAGGGAAAACAACTCTACGAACAATCTCACTATCGACAAACTCCCTAGAAGATATTACCTTACAAGCCTTCCTAACATTAAAGCTTCTCCAAGGAAAAATTAAATCTTTGCTACGCCTCAAGATGTTATCAGTATTCCTCAGCGACCTGACTCTGCGGGTTACACTTAATTTACAAGAATGCTATGTACACAGAACAAAGTCGTTGTTGACTGTCCTGCATGGACAATTGCCTTACATGAGCTTCTACGCTTTCTTAGTGACTGTTCAACTCCTTTAATTACATATACAGAATACAAGTGAACTCCCCAATCTGCGACAGAACAAGTTCTTACAGAATAGCAAACTTGAGAAACAATTACTTACAACCTTCCTTTTACTTTGTAACGCAACAAAGAACTCACTTTCTCCTATTATACTTTCTCCTTGAAACTTAAAAGTTATAGTTAATTTTGTTTGACCAACTTACTCTTTACTTACTCTTACTCTGTAGGGAGGAAGGAAGGAAATCAATCTCTCAATTATTTTCACTTTCCCCGTAACTAATTGCATGCCAAGCATAAACAAATTGATATATATATTGCTGTAAGACTTGTACTAAATCAAGTCTAGCATGTTTTGTGTATGATAAGGATATTCAACCATGGCTTGCACGCCATGTTTCTTGAAGACGACGATCCTCAGGACTTGTCCATGGGGTGAACAAATGGTGTGCAATACATCCTGAAATAAATTAAAGACCCGATATTTACACACTTATTCAATTTCCTCTTTTTACAAAATCTCTCTTTTGTAAACAGAGATCAATCATTTTCACCCTGACGGGAAGGCATACATGTCACATTAGAAGGAAAAAGTTGTTCAGTAATACGACAAACTCGTGGATAGGTTTTAGGTTGAGAATTAGGGATACACCACTCTACATCATTCTGAGTAAAAGCAAAACCAGGAGCTTTATACGAGCTCCGAGCTGGGATTTTAATTCTAACGTTGTACGGTTGTTTCCCCAGCTTAAACATTATTAGAGGTCGCGAAGCGAGTGGTGGTTTGCTTGTTTATACTTTAATCAATTAACAGCCGGCTTTTTGCCAGGAAAGTTAAAACATCCTACACTATATTTAAAACCCTACTTTTCTCCCCTGGATTTAGGCATTAGCATTCCAACTTTCAAATCCACATCCTCATCAACGAAAGCAACGATCTTGGTTTATTTTAACAGGATTAAATAGAAAGCTAGCTAATACTTACCGTGGTGATGGGGTACATCGGATTTAGAATGGTGAACAACAGAATGTGGTTGACCCTCTCGGATTCCTCTCTGCAAAACATTAAACAATACGATGTCTCAATTCACTATTTCACCATTGCACATTTCGTAATGATAGTAGAAAGTAGAAAGTCCCTCTATCTGTCTTTTGCATTTCATACTCGGCATGTCTTCCACAATAACGATTCCATGTTATAGAGAGTTTAAGTTATCGCTGTAGGGTCCAGTGTTAAGCAACCTTCCTAAGACTCATTATGCAAATGGATAGTGAAGCTTCAACTCTCTATTTTTTCATTGACCGTGCTCTCTCTGAATGAATGAATTACACTCTGTGGGGTAACCTTCCCCCGATTCAGAGAATAAAACCCTTAGACTCAATGGAAGAAGTAGATAAATCCGAAATTATTCAGAGAAGAGGAGAAAAAAGGATTTTGAGAGGAAATATGGGAAACCTCGATCTCAACTTTCTACTGGAGCGAAGGGAGAAATAGGATGCAAATGCAAATAGGATAAAGCAAAAATAGTTGAGTGGGGACTGGTTCTATCTTTCTTGGTTATCCCTTGATAAAGATGTGTGTACACTCCTCTTCTCATCACATCACATACTCTATACACAAAATATTGTATTTGTTCTCCACTCTCTCCCTTTATTTTTCTCTACCACTGCATGAAGATATCAAACAACATGCTAAACTTTAGTTCTCTCCCACTTTGAATACTTAATTCTTGAAGCATATGCAAAATACACGGTTCTTTCATGAACACGAAGAAAGTAGTTGGATGGATTTTGTTTTGAGCTTCGAAAGAGGCTACACACAACAACGTAAGTACAGAGGACATGAGATCATCATCATCATCAAAAGAAATGGGATAGCCCCTCGGGACAAAAATGATTTTTAGGATGAAACTGGCTTACTTCTGAATGCGGACAATTTTGGGCTTAAAATACTAAACGAGGAGGGTACAATTCTCCCATGGGATTACGTAGTAAAGAGAAACGAAATTCGTCCAAGGTTTGGATGTGGAGTCAGTCAAAAGACCAAAGGATCCCATCACATCACTTGTCCAAATCCTTCTTTCTCTCATCCTGATTCTTTCCTGACTCTCTCCTCTCTCTTTCTCTCCTATCTTCGTTTTCCTTGTTTTCCCTGTCCTCTCTCAACAAAACTTATACGACGACGACACACATATATATGCACTCAGTTGTATTTCTTTTAGGAATTCATTCATATATATATATCTGCTTTTCAGTGGGGCTTTCCGCCATCCGTATTAAAATAAATACAACACAGCCAGTTGAAACAACTTTCCCATAGGGATTACTTCTACACATCCAATCTAACATACACCAGTGTTTCTTGTCCACTTCACAATCACATAGTCAGCTCACTAAATTACACAATCCTCTATTCAACATTTCCAACGATGAGCGATACCTCAATTTAACTTCTAATGTTGCCATTTATTTCACACAGGACGTTCGAAACTACTTCACGATGCTCTATGGCCATTCTTCCATCGTATGTAGTTGATTACATTTCGAGTGCTGCTCCTACAGTTAGATTGGGTAGTGTAAATAATACATAACAATGTAATGTTGGTGTCTACCACCAAAGCACGTACTTTCTCCAGAAGACAGCTCTTTGATCGTGTCACAAGAGCTCTTTATAGTACCTCTCACGTATCCTATTAAATTATCCTAACTGAAAGCTATTCCCTTTTTGTTTAACGATATAATTCATGGTGAGGCGACAGTCGCCTGAGTGTTGGACAATTCAATGACCATGACCACTTGCGTATTTTCCTTTGAAGAACACCATCGTTAAAGTAGAGTTCACTGTAACAAAGGCTTATAAGAAACCTTTAGATGTTCTTATGTTCTTCCCTTTCAGTTTTGTAAGTACGTTCAACGTTTTATAAAATTCTAGACTTACAAAGTATTGTACATGATCCACTATGTACCATCTTCGTTGGAGAGATAAGAGATTCGATACCATATCACGATCCCATCCAATAACCCCATAAATCCTACCCGTATGAACTATTCCTGGAATGTAAAGATGACCAAATTGCATTTGCACCCCTCAAGCCACAATACCAAAAGTACACTTCATATTCGACCATACCATAAATGCATTGGTTAAAGTTGGGCATGAACAAATTACCCTAATCAAAATTCTCTGCTGTGAGCAAAAAGCCTCAGTTATTCACGTCCTCTGACGATATCAACGATTCCCTTTTCAATAATAGCTATTTTACAGCACTCTCCTAACCTCTCTGATTCTCCCAGCAGGCTATTACTAAGCCGAGTGGAGTTGGGCAATCTGCTCCCTTCACAGCATCAAGACATCCGCTTTGAAAACTAACTAGGTAGAACTCCAACTCTTCTATCGTCAAGCAAGTATGAACACCATGTTGTGTGCTTCCTATAGAGGACTAACGTACAGCTCACGAGTCACAGAAAGACCGTTTAACACGGATTTAATGAGATTCGAACCGACAAAATGACAAGATTTCCCTGTGATTCAACTAACCAGCCAATTTTAGCTTTTACTTTCTCTCGACATAAAAACGAAAACTCGTTCTAGAATTGTAATGACTAACGCACCCCTTTCTCAACAGAGAAATTTCTCTAACATCCGACTTTCAAGCTCTTTCATCTTCTCTCGTCACAAGGCGAGGAATCGCACAAACGTACATATCTCTATATCTCGCTCTACTCCAAGTCCAAGATCTTCTCTTAAAAGTGCACTTATGAAATCTCAAATAAAAATTCGAATCATATCCCCCATTTTAAGTAAAGCTCGAGCTCTTAAAGAGATGCCATACATCATGCTGGTAAAGTCCACTGCGCGTCCACTTCCTTTCTCTCCCTAACATAACTCCTTCATACGAGAGTCCTTTTTACTAAAGACCAGTAGTCTCCGAAGAAAAAGATTTATAAAATGGCTTTCAGAGATATCGCAGTTTCATACAATCTATTAAACCTTGTATGGCTGCTACTACATATTTCAGTGAATTATTTTCATGGAACATTTACAAAACTGTCGTATCCTACCAACTCTAATGGCTACATTCGACACGTAACCGAATACATCTCATGGCACTGTCGTATAATGCGAAATGATGAATACAGGAAATGAAAGTGATGTAATTTGTTCTTCAAACTTTCTCCTGGGGTGATGATAATACGACTTGTCTTGAACTACAAATTCGTTTCAAGAGAAAGCAATAGAAGTCTAAAGGATTGTCAAGCGGCTCCAAAGAAAGTAACAACGAAAGGAGAATAAGGTTTCTTGTCAATAACTCAAAAGTGTGACAAACAAGACGAAGATGGAGTGAAAGCTTTTAGCAGGCAACATCCGAAGTAATCAGCTCAACAGAAAATTTAATTTGCGACCTCAGAGCTTTACAAATTGCCTGTCCCAGAATTCCGTTCCACAATAAAAGAGCGAGAAACCTGCCAACCAGCCAACCATTATTGAAAGCCTGGAAGCTTTCATAGAACACACAGAGGAACACACTATGAAGTCACCGTCTCTGATGGAATGGTAAATTCAATGTTTCGTTCTCTTTCACCCTTTCTATTTGCCTGCCAAGAAGAATTCCCCTCAAATGATCGTGTGCAATGTAAGGAAAGTTTCCGCGAGTGAAAGACTAGATGACTGAAACAGAACATCGAATAATCGAATCTATTATTATATCTCATCCCATCACACTCAATTCTTCTCAGACCTACTCACTTTCTATTCCCTCACCTCCACTGACTCTTCTCTAAGGCTATAAGGAACTTCCTGAGCCAGTCTAGAAGACAATATGAGAATAGGAGCATTAGATTACCAGCTCAAGTGATTATTGTACTTCTCAACTTGAACTTTTCGTACTTGTCATACTCATCTTCTAACTGACACCTCAATACCCTCGTAGGTCTGTACTGTCATTCACAAAAACTCTACAGAACGCACCGTCAAACTGACACGCTCAATAGAAGGGCGTCAATATAATTATAATAGCACACACCTTTCAAAAATTCGTTCCATTTAAAAAAATCAATTTAAAAGGAATAAACCTGATGAGTTTATTACTCATTTAATTGTGTACAACAACAAGCACACTATATTTTACACGTTCAGCCGTAAATTCTTCGCGATCAAAACGCACTGTAAAATTCTTTTATTTCGGGTGAAATTAGCCTCACTTCCCTGGGGAAAATTGCACGCTATTTCCTCATCACATCATTTTTGGGCCATTGCACAATACCTCAATATGAAATGATTTTCAACAAACATCGATTCTGCTTTAAAACTTAAAGTCTACAAATACGACTAATGACAAAGTTTGTCAGGTTCATTCATGTATAATTCAGACGATAGGGTAACAAAGACATGAAGAAATCATAAGATGAACTCACCTTTTACGACGCCCACTACCCTCTTCGTTGTCCATACTATTCCACTGTTGATTTTGTTGTTGGGATGAATGGTTCTGTAATAATCATAAAATAGCAATACAATAAAGGGAATTTTACTGCGCACTCAAAGTTCTTTGGTCTTTCATCAAGGAACAGTTGGGCTACTAGCGACACATGACTGCATGTATATATGTGAGTCGTGAGTGTGCTTTGCTTGCAGACGTTAAAAACCATCACCAGAGAAAGTTTTCATTTTAAAGTACTCAGAACTTCAAACACTCATAAAATGCAAGGCCCGTTGACAACTAGCGCTAATGGAGAGGTCACGACACTTCGAGAGTTTCCAACGGAAATCGCAAAAACGGCGATTTTTTACTCGACGAAAAGGGCCCCTAACAACGGGTACAAAATATACTACAGGGTGGAAGAAAAAGTACGATACACTTGTAAAACCATTTTGGACACGTTAAAATGAGAATTTCTTTCCCCGTACTCTATGGCTACAGCGTTATTGGTAAAGTTGGTGGCCGCCACCAACTTGACGATTTTTGCGATTTCCGTTGGAAACGCTCGAAGTGTCGTGACCTCTCCATTAGCGCTAGTTGTCAACGGGCCTTGCATAAAATGTATTTCACAGACGAAGCATGTCGTGAAACTTTTTAATTATGTTTAGCGAACTTATTCTTTGGAATTTCCAACTTCGATCGATCATAATTGTTCTTTCTCTGCTACTAAATCAGCAGCTGTAGAATATAAAGTGTACAAGCCTATCAAGAAGTATGTAGAGAAGACTATGATGCTTATAACATTTATATTATAACATCAAAGGAAAATATTCATAAATGTATCTACATTTCCGTAAGATGAAAACTGTTCAGGGACTGTTCACTGTGCCAGTTATAAATTTTACAGCGCACACACACTTCAAAGCATCAAAGCATGTTCATCTTACGATAACAGTAGCCAGAGATAACACACTTTGTCATTACACACTGACCTAATGGTCTATCAGCCATAATTAATTATACAGAGCCTTTACAATGCTCAAAATTATTTCTTGGACACGTAGGCATGTCATAGGAAGCCTATCATCAACCGGCAATAATCAACATTTGCGCATCTTTTTGGTGAATTTGCATGCTTATAACAAAGGGAGTTAATATTTTCAATTGGCGAGTCAACCATAAATCATTCGAAAAGAAAAGCGTAAGGACAAGTAAAATTGAGTACTCTGGCCTTTTACACCATTTCCATGTACCTCAATTTATGGCAGATTACAAAAGCCAAGAAAATAAAGCCCTACAAGGCAATAATAACCTACAGAACAAGATCGTCCCCATGAGGAACGAAGTAATGTGTTGGTGAGTACAGAACCAGAGAGACTGAAAGGGAGTCTCTCACCTGATTTGCAATCTTCACAAATTCTTCACCCTTCAATAAGCTACCAGCAGTAGACGAAACACATTACAAATACTCTAATGGTACAAGTACAAGTAGTTGTGGCACTCTTCCACTGTTATCGTTCGTTGCTCTTAATGATACTTTATCTCGTTCTCATCCATCTATTTTATTATGCACTTACAGCGACTTTCAAACTTAAAGAGTTACTACTATTTGTATTATGCTCAGGCGCAGGATGAACAAAATTGCATATAATTGAGGCGCTTCTGCACACGTACTACGTACTAAGAAGACCCCATTTTAAGATGTTCTTCCTAACATAATTTAACAACACTACCTGCAAATTAAAATTAAATGCAAAGTGGCAAATCAGGGTAGAAGAGAGCGCCTGAAAGAGATTTTGCTTTTCATTCTGCACCGATCAATCCTACTTATCCTTGTTCTACTCTTGTCCTTTGTAATTTCTTTCTCCGTGGGCAGTTCAAGATAACATCTACTGCACGATGCAATACAAAATACAACGCTGAAGGATTTTGTTTCTTATTGGTTTTTGCATCCTCCTAGAGTTTCGAAAATTGAAGAAGACACACAAGGCATAAGCTAGTAATCTGAACAAGCCACTTCATCTATGAGGGCAAATAACTTCTGAATAAATAAACCGTGTCAACATGAATTGATTTTCGCTCAAGATACGTGTACTGAAATGAACTTGAACTATTGATGGATTTAGTCTCCATCAGTTAAACTCTGATTGAAGATATTAGATACGGTGTTTGGTTGTTCTCTCCAATCATGTGTCGTTTGTGCATGCACTAAATTTTCATTAAGTTCCAAATAATATGGAAAAGTATAGCAAAAAGGAAACAAAAAACCTATCTATCACATTATACAGCTGAAATAGATCTAAATGATCTAATGTAGTGAAACTTCTACTTTAATACTGAAGTAATCCAACAGTAGAAACTGTCACACGAAACGCGAAACCCACAAACACATTGATGTAATATAATGATCGCTCCACTACCATAAACCAGCATGATTTGAAGAAAGACGCGTGTAGAAAAAGCCATTTGATATACAAAAACCTGCAGGATGTGATCTCACTATCTCTGCAATCAGTTGCAGTGTTAAGTCTAGATAAACCAGTACCATCACAGCAACAATGGAGGGTAAGCTTAGCAATTCTAAGAACGGCCTAGTTATGCCAAATTGTATCATCGTCAACGTCAACTTAAGCAACAACCTGAACTGAACGAAAAAAAAACTTTGGTTGTCTTGTACTCTCTCTTGCTTGTTTCCTTTATGATATATACTCCTGCCTGATTTCACTTATTCGTAATTAATTCTGTAAGATAATAAGTATGAAACAAAATCCGCTCGTATTATAGATTCGCATATAACCACACCCTGACACGACCAAAAAAGGCATTTCTTGGTGTCCTCCTTGTGCTTCTTCTTCGTATCATCATCACCACTACGAATTTGTCTTCGTCACTTCTTACCTCTTCACACAGAATAAGAAATACAGAGTGCTACGCTATGAAGCAAAGGCTAAAGCCAAAACCCGAACAAGTACTACGGGCAGCACAACAGACCTACTAGATGAGAATGATGATTCAAGTGGAGTGGAATAGCCATACATTAAATACAGTGACTTGAATTTTGGTTCAAAGCACGATTCAATTCATGTTTAGGTATTACGATTGCGATCACTTAATATGCTTCATTTCTTTTTCTTGCACTTCCAACTCCAACTCTACCTCAGTTGTCGCCTACACAAAGTTAGACCAAGCGTTTCAAAAGACAAGTCAATGTCCATCATTTTCTTTTCTTAAGAAGCTTAGATATAACTATAGATGCTTATACCACATGAACACCTTTCTATACGTATAGTAACGAGATTAACAAATGAGCAATATTAACTTATTCCCAAAAGCAACGTCGCTTAAGCCAACTTATTCAACTCACAAACTCTCAGGCTATCAATTTTGGCAGAACATCCTATTATTCATATGTCCAAATACGATGGCATTCTGACCTCATCTTACTCTCTGTCCTTTTAAAGACATCCCACTTTCTTTGGGTTATTATACTTCGGAACACGAAGAGTTTTCTTCGCCATCGATAATTTGTTGTATGTGATTTCCACACAGTGTGCAAGTTCCAGCCCAGAGAGCATTCTTCCAATCACGAACTACATCACTAGAGTCCTGTCACTGTCAACTTAGGCGTTGACAAGTAACCAACACTATGCCACCA
>JAQGBV010002426.1:0-11574 GCA_034698685.1 Isotomurus pseudopalustris | reverse complement strand
TCTTTATTGTCAAAAGTTCTTACTAACTTTATTACAAATTATAAGCTAGTGGTATTTACAGCCATGTAACTTTTTTGGCGTACTATTTTGTTAACATCTTTACACGTTGAAATGCACTCTCGTCTATTATAGTTAGAAAACTTAACCAACTTGCTGGTTTTGTTTTCAAAATATTCTGAAAATCTGTGGACATGATCATGACGTATCATCACAAGAAGTGCAAATGGCGTGAGTGCAATGCTTTGTCACTAATGAATATCTGTACGATGCTGCGACGTTTACTAGTTACGACTTCCACTTACTGGTACAAGATTGATTTTAATTCTTTATCCGGACATCAAAATGTCTAAGACAGCTTAATTCTTAATACATTTACAAATGCAATCTAATCTATATCAAAGCTGAAGGCGGAATAGACATTAGTGCATTTATGGTGTAGTCCAGTATCACATAGTAGTAGCCAACCTTAAGAGAATTCTGAATGAGAAAGAAGTTGAAGCCGTATATTCCAGTGTACCACCGCAAGGTCTTGAATGAGTTGATCTTTCGCTTACCAAACTTATCTTTAGGGCTTACCTTTGACTTCCATTTTTTTAACATCACATCACAATACTCGTGTACATTTATTCCATACGGTAGCAGCAAACGAATTATAAGCATAACAATTACTGCCACTGGAGGAACCACTGCATAAAGGTACCAAGGAAGTACGCTGTGTAGCCTTAAAGTAGCAAAATTAGCTCCTACACTAACAAATCCTCCCAGACAAAACAGAAATGTGACTTCTACAGCAGTGTATCCTGTTGCACTGATGTTCAGAATCTTAATTTTACTATATTCAAAGAACAATTTGTTCATCGAAGAGCTTTCAGAAGAGGCGATTCTCATTTTATCGTGAAGGTCGTCAAGCAGGCTTATCGATTTTAACTGAATTTGCAGAGGAATTATCATAAATACAATAAGAAGAGGGAGTCCTCGCAAGCATACTAGGATGACAGGAATACCAAAAGACAAATGAAATAAACTAACTAATAGACTTGAAGCAATGCTACTCTTCACATTGTAGTACTCAAACATTTCCTTTATCACAATTTCCCAGGGTACTATTCCAAGATCGAGGAAACTGAGGATTACTACGAACGCTGATATCCAAACTATTGGAAAGATTACAGTCAATGTGACCACTGCAGTGATCATTACGAAGCCGAGCATGTCAAACTCGCCACTTGAAGAATTCCAGAAAGAAGAGTAGGTGGATTGAGCCCATTTTTCAACTGATTGGAACTTACAGCCAGTCTTCTTCAGCTTAGGGTTTACCAACTGTTCGTTCGGTCCAGAACTGAAAGTTGCAAGGCCCTCGTGCGCCGAATTATTTTGCTGTTCCTTTGTAGACGCTTCTTGAAGTCTTATTCCGATGAGAACCCGCTGCATTGTCTTTTTCTTATAAGCGGCCACAACTGAAATCGAATAAGATATTAATTTATTTAACTTCTCGAAATCAGCAACTCATAAGAAAGACGGCATTACTTTGAACCAAGTTGTTGAGGAACGCAATGAGCTTGTTCACTACAATTGTACTAATGCTCCCTGAAGTGAGAATAGCCAGATTTATAGTTGAACAAAATACCAGTACACCACATAATGCGAACAGCAGTAAGCATTGTATGGTCGATACGTGATCCCTAGGACTTATCAATTGACGAAGTACAGGAAATGCAGTTCCCAAAAACACGTACCCAAATGACGCTACAAAGAATGAGAAATGCCAAGGAATGATTCGTATGCTCCAAATATTTACAGAAAATTCTCGCTTTTTCGAATCCCATTGGACAGGATTTTGCCAAATGAAGTTACTTGTTAATTGGTAAATATCAATGGCTTTCCATTGTAATTCAGAAGGCATTCTCTAGTCTCAGATTCTTCTATTTAATATGTTCGATGTGTTGATGTGTACTAAAACTGTATCCTAGAAAATCACCTTACAACAATGTGAACATTCGTCACTCAAAAAGACACTAAAACGAAGTTCTTAAATAAGAGTATTTTTATTTTAATCCTTATCTTGCCCTTGAACAGGCCTGTCGTGCTTATTATATTGTACCTTTAGTCATCAATCTGTGTATTTGACGATGCATAATAAAACTTAATCAGCAGAATATTCTTAATTCGTCATAAACTTCTGTGCACTGACGTATCCAAATTCTTGATTCAGGAAGCTTCAGAATTGTTTACTGCTGACAGTTTGTCAAAGCTTCATCAATCTCAATTTAAAATATTTATTCGCACATAATTGCCCCAAATAAATTCAAAATAAATGATGGACTGTGGCTAACTTGTGCATAAATGATGAACTTAACTTTATTTGAAATTGCCAGAAAGTGTGCTTAATCTAGATGTGCAAAATTAATTAATTATGAAGTTGCCTTGTTTGGTTTGGTAATTAGTTGATCTGACATCTGATGAACTGGGAGGCATTTTTTCAAGCAAGCAAATAAATCGGACATCGAATTGCGTACGAATCCCAAATAAATTTTAGCACATTAATGTCTAAAATTAAGTCGTACACAAACAAGTATTGTATGACAATTGAGGTTGAGGATACTCACTTTTATTATTTTCCCAGTATGCAGAAATGAGCCATGTTTTATAGAAGTGTCCACAAGCGGTGTACCCTTGGTCGGTACTCACCATATTTATACTTAAGGTCATTACAGGTGATGATAGTATTCTTGCTCTTGAAAGATTACTTTATGTACAGCTGTTATCACTTAGGACAAACAGGAAGCTTGGAACAAGATATATTCCATACAATACCAAGCCTATCCTAGTAAATAAATAAAATAAAGTAAATTCTAGCCTATAAATCCTTCACATCCAAATTACTAACTGATTGTCAGCGAAGAAGGAAGCTTTTACAATTAGCTCCATTCTTTATAATGAGGAATTTCTAGTAGTAATCTTATGGGTTAACCATAGAACTATGGGTTAACATTCATCATCATCATGCAATCTATTGTGTAACTAAGAATTACACTATAGTAGCTAACTTTAACTGAGTGTTGGACAAGGAAGAAGTTGGTGTCATGTATTCCAGCGTACCATCGAAGGGTCCGTAATGAATCTATCTGCTTTCTACCTAACTTATTTGCAGGCTCCAGCTGAAATTTCCAGCGCGTTAACATGGCTTTGCAGTTCTCATGAACATTTATTCCATACGGTAGCAGCAAACGAATTATAAGCATAACTATTACTGCCACGGGAGGGATGACTGCATAAAGATACCAGGGAAGAACTCCATGAAATTTTAATGTAGCAAAATTGGCTCCAATGCTAACAAATCCTCCTAAGAAAAACAACGAACTTATTTCTACAGCAGTAAACTCCATTGCTGCGTTGTTCAATATTTTAATTTGAGACATTTCAAACAAAAGCCTGTCATAATGAGTACTACGGAATAGGCCATAATTAGCCATTTCCTGAAACTCGTCCAACAAATGAATACAGTCCAAGTAAATCTGCACAGGAATTATCATAAACACAATTAGAAGAGAAATAGCTCTCGCACTTTCTAACACAATGGGAATGCCAATACATAAATGTACACTGGTGATTAGCACCTTCACAGTAAAAGTCTTTTCTATCCCGTAGAATTCAAGATACTCGTTGAATACTATCTCCCATGGTACGACGCCTATTTGAAAGAAATTCAATGCGAAGAAGAATGCGAATGCCCAAAGAATTGGAAATATCAAAGTTAAAGATCCAACTGCAACGACCATGATTAATCCGATCGTATCAAATTGATCATTCGTCGTGTACCACAAGTCTTTCCATCTCAAAAACTTCTTGAAAAGAAATGTTTCTTGTAATCTAATACATTTTGGCTTCACATCTTTTCTGGTCTTTTGCACTGTTTTACGTAGTCCTTCTTTTAACAGTGTTTGTCTAACCAATTCTTTTAAACGGTAATTGTATACGATAAGACTATTAAGTACAGAGACAGAAATATTCCCGAAGATCAAAATAACCCAATTAATCATCCAGCAGAATAAAGCAAGAAAGGCTAATCCGAATAACATGTAGCATGTGGAAACAGGTATGTCACTTTTTGGAGCTAACAATTGCCGAGTTAGGGGGTATCCACTTCCAGCTATTGGGTAGAAAAAGTACGCAAAGAAAACGCAATACCACGGAACAATTCGAATGCTTTTTGACTCAAAGAAAAACTGTCTAGTTTTCGTATTCCACTGAATAGGATTCTTCCAGGTTACATTGTTAGTTAGTTGATACAAGTCTACAGCTTTCCACTGCAACTCAGAAGGCATCTTCTCGTGCTTGCTTGCTTACCCTTCAACAGTCCCGAACTTCAAGTACCGTGCCAATTTAAGTGCGTGTCAATTTGCCACTGCCAAACACAAAGAGTACAACCATAGAACTATATCATAAGACAGTACAACAATATTGAACTTTTTATTTATTATATGGTACCTTGAAACTTCTTGTAAATTGACATTCAATACTCTTCACAAATATTAATATTCATGTACACTGCGAACCCAATGATGAAGGAATACTAATAATGGGACTGAAGAGTTTTACTTAGATGCAGTCACCTATCGTCTTCACGAAATAGGAATGGAATTGTTCATGAATGACTTATTTTTTCTTTCGTTGCAATCGCATCTTCTTTAGTAAGCCACGGTGGTTAATCGACGTTGGAGGTTAGAGTTTCTTGTAGAAATATCTTCAGGAGACAAGTAAAGCTAAGCACCTACGCATAACGTATTTGCTTTTATAATTCATCCTGACAATTCCTGATGAACTTACTTCGTACAATTTTTAGAACAACATCAAAAACTTCAAACCAACTAACTTCACTGTAAATACTAATGTAAATATTCGTATTATTATAATTCATTATTTATTCATTGTTTATTCATCTGTTATGAACCTATACAAGCATCAAATTCTGACATTTCTTGTTTATATCAGTACAGTTGATCAAACTTGTTTTGTTTAGTCATTATTACTTTTGTCTCTTCGATTTCTCTCTGCAATCTATACATTGCAATCAATATTATCGAATTCTACTACGGAGGTTAGCTTTTGTGAACAAAAAGAATAGTCTATTTCCAAATAATATAAACATCAGGGTCTCTGTCGATAATATCATCCAACTGATTCTGGCTGAGTTCATGTTTCAAGCAAATTTTGTCAAAGTTGTTACTACCATCAAACATCTCGAATACAGAAGCGTATTTTTTCCTATTCTTTATCCATGTTTCATTGGTCTCGTGTTCTTTATTAACAGCATCAGTGTGACTTTGCGACGTCCCTTGAGATCCAAATGAAAAATTATATCTCACAACGCTAAATGGTTCAGGAGCTGGATTTTGAAACATAGGAAACCTGTCCACTCTTCTGATCAAACCATGCATTAGCCCAAAAAGAACTACTCTGCGTTCATCAATAACACTTAACACTGAAACATTCTTATCAATCGTTGGGCGCTTGACAGCAACGCTAGGTTCCTCAGGAATTCCCTTAACCGGAGAAGTAGGATTGGATGAACTCCTAGACTGAATTGACGACGACAGAGAATGGTCACTATATTTCGAAGAGCCGTATTTAGAAGTACTCAACGGATGAATTCTGATTGTAGGTAAAGCCACCACATTCTTGAACCTCAAGCACAAATCTTTCACAGTTACTCCTCTGCTCATGGATCCGTAAATCTTCATGACATCCACAAAGTTAGGCCGCGTCTGCAAAAGTAAATGGCCATATTACCATTAAACCTGATTACATCCACAACTACTGCTGTAATTATTCCCTTACGTGCTCATTTTTTGCTACGTAGTAAAGACATTCATTCCTGAACGAGTCACTTCCTCTGATTAGCAATGAATGAAATTCAGGTGTGAGGCAATAGGAATTTCCATATTGAAAGGCAGGAACGATTTTGACCACATTATAATACAGAAGATTCTGAACACAAGATTTCACCAGATTAATATGAACGTCTGACAAGTGACCTAAACAAGAATAAAATTTAACCAAATTGTACAAAAGTTCACATTTCAATTCATACTAATCAATTCATCTAATAACTTCCTCATGCTACTTACTAATTTGGGCGACATGGTTAAATCCATCAACATAAGGAATGATTTGCTGTGTAGTCAAGTCCCATTTCTCAATGGCCCCAGTATCCGTAAGAAATAGAGGAACATCATGACTTTCGACCCATGGAGGGTCACTTAAAACTGCAGGAACTACCTTAAGCGCTAACAACCTTTTACGAAAAATATAAAACGAATCCCTCGAAGATCCATTCAGTCCTTGTAAAATATTTCGAAACATATTCCCCAACTCAGCTTCTATTTCCTCAGTCCCACTAGATTTCGACATGTTCGACAAATACTCAGTTTCCAATTCTAAGCTGCAGAAGAACTTGGCTAACTTTACCAGAACACTTTCATACTGTACCGTTCTCGCCCAGGCGTCACAAACAAAACACGTGTTGAAGTAAAACGCATTCCTCTCATACTTATCCGCTTTCAGTTGAATAGGATATCCAATTATCTTCTTACCAAGGACGTTAACCGTCATCGTGATGCGTTGGAGGTGCGTCTTAGGAATAATGTAGGATGACACTGCGTCGAAAATCTCTTTCGAAATCGTTTCACTTGGGTATTGGAAAACAATTTTCGGTCCTGCAATATGGTGAAACTCCGCTAGGAAAATGGCGAGAATGGGCCCTTCTCGTCCACACCCTTCGAACAAACCTTCCTCCGAATTCTCCATGTCCCGCACCATCGACGACACGGCCATTTGTCGACTGAATGTACTTTTATTTATTTTCCAATTTTCATATTGTTTGTTATGATTGTTTCGCGGGTTTAATTCGTCAACTGCAAGTGCACGCTGAGACTCTTTTTAAAGAGAAATTGAGTCTCGATTTCATCAACTAAACATTATTGCGAATTTCGATTTCACACGGTTCAAAACTTTTATATTTCCAATATGTCATTGATTAAGTAATGATGAATAATGTTTTAATGATAGCTGAAACTGAATCCTTTAACAAACTGTTGAAGATTTCAATTTCTCCTCATTATTATAATCGCATGAAATCAAAAATTCATTTTCATGAAAGGTTTGTTTTTCATTTTAACTTATATATTCAGTCCGTGGACAGTTGATAGTAGTAAATAGTGTTACTTTTATACGTACGATCAATGATGGATATAGTATTTCGAATGGAAGTATCAAAAGAAACTCGCAATCAGTTGTCCTATAGTACTTCAGATTTACCTTCCTACGCTAATCTATTATGTGCATACTACATTTTCCAGTTCCAGCTCTCCAGTATGATGGGTTGTAGTTATACAGCATGTTCGCTTCGACCTTGACTGTATAACTGGATGAGTGAACTGTCAAGCAGCCAATTCTGTTTCTTCACATTTAATTTTCATCATCAGTTCGACTTAGCTGAGGTGAAAACTAGAGAAGCAACAATGTTTCGAAACATCTTTCGAAAGTACATAAAATAATAATAAAATTACTAAAAGTAAAATTTTTCATCAAACAATAATTATTTGTGTATTTTTTCTGATTTTAGAGTTGGATTTTCGTCAGTGTCTGCATTTGACCATACAAAACCAACGCTCACAAGAACATTTCAGTCATCGGCAAGATGTATGGCAGATGTGGAGCTCAGCATAGACAACGGTATTCGAACAATCACCATGAATCGCCCAAACAAGTTGAACGCCATCACAAATGACGTATACAAAAATAACTCTAGTATTTCACCTTTAAAGGTTCTGATTCATTGCATGCTTTAACTCATACAGATGTACACAGTCATGGCTCAACATTTAAATGAGAGTAATACTGACAAAAATACGAAGATTGTAGTGATCACTGGTTCTGGAGAAAGGTCCTTCACAAGCGGTTATGATCTTGCTTGTTTAGTTGAAGACAGCAGGGCAGCTAAAAAAACTCCCGAAGAAAATGGAGCATCGTAAGAAAGTTCAAGTTTTGGTGTCATTTTTAGGTAATTACACAACCCTAATTTTCTCGGTGACAGGAAATTCATCCAATCTCTTATTCAATGTCGGAAACCTCTTGTTGGATTGGTCAACGGTAATGCAGTTGGAATAGGAGTCACTCTTCTTGCCCATTGTGAAGCTGTGTATGCTTCAGACAAAGTAACCATAAGCAGTAATAATGCATCTTCAAGTACAGTGTGATTGCACAAGAGTTAAATAATTTAGCATCTTCTGATATGATTAAAGGCTATGTTGAATACTCCATTCATCGTACTTGGAATCCCTCCAGAATGTTGTTCCTCATACTTGTTACCCAAAATAATGGGACACGCTAAGGTGACTTTCAGATTATCCAATCGTAATTCGAACTTTCAAAGTGAATTCCATTAAAAAATATTCAGGCAGGAGAACTGCTGCACTTCAACGCATCAATAACAGCTCAAGAGGGTTACGAGTCTGGACTGATCACTAAAGTTTTTCCACACGACTCCTTTATGACAAAAGCGATGCAAAGAGTAAAGCAAATGGCTGACCATCCCTTGCAGGTACATTAGACACAGAAAGGGATGAATAATATTATCAAACAATACAGTTTACAGTTCACTTAATGCTCGGCATGTTATATTTGACCCAGACCCTCGTAACATCGAAAGCACTGCTGAGGGACTCCGAGAGAGATCTTCTTATGAAAGTCCACAGGAGAGAAAATGAAGATTTCCAATATGAAATCATTGGGCCAGCTGCAGAAGCACTTCTTGCTAGTCGGAAGAAGAAGTAAATTGTAAACCATTTCAGAATCGAGCGAATTACGCTAACTATCTGAAATAAATTTAACCACAATCAACCTTCAACCATACTCAAAATACAAAAGGCGTTTTATTTTCCACATGCAAATTATTTTCTGCAAGATGTGTTACATAGAATGAATCGTAAATCTTTTCTACAGTATTATCTGAATTCAGTATTTCTGATAAGTTATCCACAATCAATCTCATTAGAGAAACCAATTGGAGTTGGTTATTGAAACTAACCTCCTTTTGTCTCGTACATTGGTCACAACTTTCCAGCTCTTCCATCACCGTTGTCATCTCAGACCTGTGCGTTTGGAGTGTCACGAGGATAAAGTCCGTCAGCTTGATCGCATGCGCTTTCTGGAAGGATCTTGCATCGTTCATTAAACTAAATGCAAAACTAGACAATGTCTTTACAGTTCCAGAGATTGGTTTCCTATCTGGTGTGAAGTTCTCAGCTACATTTCTTTTTTTCGAGTTAACCTGATGAACAACAGCTTTGGAAAATGCTTCCATAGCCAACGCTGACACAAAGTCCAAGTGCTCCTCTTCTCCATAAGATTGCTTCTTGCTAAAAATTGATAAGTAGCTAGTTCAGTAATAGATTGCATATGGGAGATCACCGATCAAAGTGACTTGCATCTTACAACAAAGGATGTTGGCGATCCACATGAACTGTCGGTCCATCCTTAACTGATACTAAATTCATTTCAAACAATTTTCCTAACTGCTGAGGGTAGTTGGGTATGCAATCAACTCTGAGCAATCTTAAATAGAACATCACGAGATCATCTTGTGCTGTCGGGAGGTTGTCTGTAGCATTGAAAGGGACGTATGGGCACTCTTCTCTGACTCCCACGAACACGGAGTTGATCTTATCTTTGTAGTCTTCATTCAAATACCTCTTAGCTATTTCATTATTCTTTACAGTCAGACTATCTCCAGTCTTCTCGATTTCGCGTTTACTTTCCGAAGTTTCATCTTCTCGAAGAGCGAGATAATTATTGTGATCCTTACTGCTGATGGAGCCATCATGAGGTTTCTGAGCACGTGCAATATTCTTGGCTTGTTTTACTTTATACTTCTTCACAACTTGCTTCACAGCTCTTCGAAGGTGGTTCTTCCAAGAAACTTGAGGTCCATCTACAGTGGGAAAGAATGCAGACGCAAAACTTCCGTTCGTATCGTGATAGTGAAATAAATACAAGTCCCATTCTACATAAGCTTCTCCAGTAAAATGACTGCAATAAATTGAGAGTTAAAGATTACAACTACAATTATCTTCATCTTACTTCATTTCTACTCAACTCACCTAACATAGGCTAGGTGAGAAGTGTACAAGGAAGGTTTGTCACTCCTTTGCTTCAGTACAACATAAGTAGAGACATTTTTAAACGGCACATTAATCGTCTCATTATTTCCAGCAAGAATGACCAGCTTGTAGTCAGACTTGCCTTGATCATAATCGAAAATTTGAGCGTCTGCAAAATGCATGCTGACATAGACACTAGCCCCAATAGCCGAATTGTACCGTCTACCAAAATTTTCGTATCCATCTAGCACTTCGTTATCTCCGAAACTGACGGAAGCCGATTTCTGTATAATCTCTACATCAGCCACTGAAACAGGCTTACTCAGGATCTCTACACAAACAGCGACGCGATAACTTAGTGCTATAAGCACAATTTTAGAAACACACAGTAACCTTAATAAATTAGCCGTATATCGGATACCAAACGGAAACACCAAATGCTCGCCCATCGTTCACTGCGTAATCAAGCACATGATTACAATTGTACTATTACTACCGATTGTTAATGAAAGCATTCAACATAGCTGAAATTTGATTCTTCCTGGTTACTGAACCGACACCAGTAATAATTAGATGAATTAATATACACTACCAGTTGGGTGGAATACGGTGTGAATTGATGCTTATGAAAGTAATTCAATGGTACAATGACGGTTGACTGGTAACAGTTTTATTTTTATCGAAGCACGTATGGTATGTAATCGTGTGTTTCACGCTTTACCTTCCCCTTCTTGGCCATGGTTATCGTCCTCGCTCTTCTTCCCTTGTTCCTGAAACCTCTAAAATACCTTTCAAGACTTTCACTCCCAATGCCACCACCCTCCAGTTCCTCCTCTTCTGTGCTACCAGCGTATTCCAGTTCCCCCTCTACGCTGTCAGCGTATTCCAATTCCCCCTCTTTACTTCCAGTATATTCCGGCTCATCATCTTCATCACTACCAGAACCAGAGTATTCCAGTTCATTATCTTCATCACTACCAGAACCACCTTCCTCTGATTCCTCTTCATCACTTCCAGAACCACTTTCTTCTGATTCCTCTTCATCACTTCCAGAACCACTTTCTTCTGATTCATCTTCATTATCTTCATCACTACCAGAACCAGAGTATTCCGTTTGCTCATCTTCATCACTACCAGAACCACCATTTTCTGATTCCTCTTCATCGCTACCAGAACCACCTTCTTCTGATTCCTCTTCATCACTACCAGAACCACCTTCTTCTGATTCTTCTTCATCACTACCAGAACCACCTTCTTCTGATTCTTCTTCATAACTACCAGAACCACCTTCTTCTGATTCTTCTTCATAACTACCAGAACCACCTTCTTCTGATTCTTCTTCATCACTACCAGAACCAGAGTATCCCAGTTCGTCATATTCATCACTACCAGAACCAGAGTATCCCAGTTCGTC
>JAQGBV010002425.1:0-11574 GCA_034698685.1 Isotomurus pseudopalustris | reverse complement strand
GGGTATCCCACAGTTGAAAGTTGTAAGGAAGGTTCGCATCTTCTGGTTTAAGGTTATTCTCTTCCTCTAATCTGTTTCAAGAGGATTCTGATTCTATCGATTCGCCCCCTCACTTCCGTACGACGTCTCTCCTCCATTCTTCTCCTCTCACTCAAGGCTATAATATCTCCGATCTCCTCAGACTTGTCTTCAATCCTCAGACTCCCATTTCCAAGCTCAAATGTACTAAACAGAGTCAATGAAGCATCGTGGGTTAAAATCTAATTTCTCAAACCATTTCTTCAACCAGCTACGCAAAAATAACTTCAAGCTCAAATAGAGACGGCTTCATCTTATGACTCGCTTCACATTTGAAGCTGTGAATGAAATGTGAATATTTGTGACACTGTTTCCGCCAATTGCAGTTCCAATAATTCCGGAATTTCTCTACAATATTCGCCACCGTGAAGAAGGGTTGACGTACGACAGCTACGAGAAAGAATGGGAACAGCAGCAGGTGTTGACAACTTCCAGTCCGATCACTACGCCCGAGACTAACTTTGTGACCGACATCCCGAGGAATTTAAGTAAATCTTCGAACTACCCTTCCTTTTCTGCTCCTTCCTATGTCCTACCTACTTTACACTATAATTGATTACTTTCACAGGTTCTTATGGAATTTCCGGGGACATGACATCCATCGGTCCCCCAACCATCAAGCCGACAAGAAGATCTAAGCACGATGAACTCACCGATGAAACGGTCGAAGTGGGCGTGATGTTTGCGTCTAAAGCTTTCGTGCAGCTTCTTGCGAACCCTTTTGTGGGTCCATTGACCAACAGGTACCTCTTCAGTACATCTCTCCCTTGTAGCAGACTTTTGTGTATTTGCTCTCCTCAATCTCAGACTCTTACGCGACTACCTGTATTCCAATCTTTCAGAATCGGCTATAGCATTCCAATGTTCGTGGGGTTCGTCATAATGTTTCTATCCACCATAAGTAAGCTACTCAAATGGACCAAACTGCGAAACTTATACTTCCTTTGTAGTAGTTAATGTTAAGGTTCACTAATTGAACACACCTTTCTGCAGTCTTTGCATTCGGTCGATCGTACGGAGTGCTGTTTCTAGCACGAGCTCTGCAAGGAATTGGATCATCTTGCTCCAGCGTCTCAGGTACACATCTTTCGTATTTACCGTTACACTTTCCATTCTCAGGAGTAAGAAGACAGAAAGGAACCTATGCGATTCACGACTCAACTTCCTCAAAAAAAATGAAAAGATCATCGTCATACTCATTCGTGTCCCATCTAAAAATAACTGCGAGCCTCTTTTGTTGTGTGAAATTCGACACAAGATAGCAAAGTAGAATGTAGTTTTGCGGAAGAAGATAATTTTCATGCTGCGTTAACTTTATTAGAAGAGGGGCTGTGGAGAGATTGTGTGGTTGAGTATTGTTGTGTCAAGAAAAGAAAGGGAGAGTAGATAGAATTACGAGTAATGACATCGATGAAGAAGATGCTTTGGTGCTTGGTTGGAAAGCAGCCTCTGTTGTTATGTTGTTGGTTGTTCCTGAGGCGATTTAACGTGTGTGTGTGGGTGGGGTTTGCAGGGATGGGAATGCTGGCAGAGCGATTTCCGGATGACAAAGAGCGCGGAAACGCGATGGGGGTTGCGTTGGGTGGCCTGGCGATGGGAGTCCTGATCGGTCCTCCCTTCGGAGGAGTGATGTACCAGTTTGTGGGCAAAACAGCTCCTTTCCTCATCCTCGCCTGTCTTGCTCTCGGGGATGGCTGTGAGTACCTTTTCTCAGCTTTCGTTCAGAAACTTCTAATTCAATGCATGACTGAGTCCGTAAAGTAAGTGTGGCTCCGTTGAGATTGAGATGGCTGGCCAAACTGATGATCCTTTCCCAATATTTCCAGTCCTCCAGCTCCTCGTCCTCCAACCAGGAATCGTTCGTCAAGAAGCCGAAGCACCCTCACTCAAAGCGCTCTTGATGGATCCATACATCATTGTCGCAGCAGGTAGTTTACAAAAAAGCAAAAAGCAACCTACATACATTTAGAGCACAACACAAACACACACACACTCACACACACACACACTTGAATCCAAAAACGAAAAACCAATGTGACTCGAGAAGGAAGGAAAGTCTCTCGGGTACTTTTTTGATATTTCACCATAAATTTATAAGCCACACGGTGAAAGTCGTAATAATGGGGACTGAGAAGGTTTCTCACGTTTGACGTTGTTCCAAGTCGGCCAGGTTCTTCTTATTCATTAATCATCCATCATCATCATGATCACACAACACGCTGTTGAGTTGAGTCGTTGAGTGGTGCGTCATTATTATCCCACTTTCCTTAGGGGCTATAACATTCGCCAATATGGGAATCGCTATGTTGGAACCCTCACTTCCCATCCACATGATGGACACGATGAACGCTCCCAAATGGCAACTTGGAGCTGCTTTCCTCCCAGCCTCCATTTCGTACCTCGTCGGAACAAACTTGTTTGGTCCTTTGGGTCATCGCATTGGGAGGTACGTTGCATTAACATTAAGGCTGCCTACACTCCCAATGGAACCAACGCTTTTGACTTTTGAATGCAACTCATGACTCATGAGACTCCCTTGTGGTCCTTTGCAGATGGTTAGCAGCGATGATTGGACTCATTGTTATTGGAATCTGTCTCCTTTGTGTAAGTTTGTGTGGGCTGTCTTATTCTGAGGCTTTTAAAACTGTCATCAATAATTTATCAGAACGGGGATTAATCCATCATGAATTTGAAAAGGAGTTTTTTGGGGCAGAGATTGATTCTTTCGAGTGTGAGTGAGTTGACTGGTTGACCTGTGTGTGTAGATTCCATTGGCGACGAACATAAATCATTTGATTGCACCGAATGCCGGACTGGGTTTTGCCATTGGAATGGTGGACAGTTCAATGATGCCTGAGCTGGGCTACTTGGTGGACATCCGTCATGCGGCTGTTTACGGATCCGTGTACGCCATCGGAGATGTTGCATTCTGTCTTGGATTTGCAATAGGTAATGCTGAGACTTGGATGATTGAATCAGATTCTTGCGTAGCCATTGTCATTGTGCCTGGAAGTGTGTAGGAAATGGAGGAAGGAGAGTTCGGCTGCTCGCTGTTCCTCCTTCATATGAAATGTAGAGAGGAATTCAATTACGAATTGTTTATGAAACTATAGGCCCAGCAGTAAGTGGAACTCTGGTGAAGAACATCGGATTCGAATGGATGTTGGTGGGCATCGCTATACTCAATTTCCTATACGCCCCAGCTCTGTTTATGCTTCGAGCTCCGCCAACAAAAGAAGAGCAGAAAAACCTCATCCTCGGAGAAAAGTCTTCTGTTCGATACGTCAATTATAAAAATGAAGATGAAGAAGAATAAAAGAGACTTCGGTCCTCGGTCTTCCCTGAACGGACTCTCCCTTTTATTCTATTCCATCTTTCATCTCTACTCCTCCTTCTCTTTCTTTAGTTTCAATGTGATTAAGCACGCACTCTTAATATTCATTCCAAACTTCCTTCCATTTCTTTAATCACACATTCCTTCCACAGTTCTTTAGTAAATCATTCCTCTCCTTAATGAAAAAGAACCCGAGGCACAAGTTGTTTTCCCCATTGGAAGTGACAGTTTTAAACTTTCCGAGTCCAGAGGGGATTGAGGAGGAGTGGAATTAAGTTCATGAGTTAATTCATGACACAAAACATGATTGAAGATTGTCGTAATCTTCTAGAGAAGTCGTAGTCAGGAGAAGTAGTGTGTAGTGTTCGTAGAGCTACGGTGTTTAGACAGTAGTGGATGTGCATTAGTAGATACACACACATGATAATCTAATAATGACACTCACAGAGATTTAAAGAAGTAAATAGTTTATAGGTTCTAGAATTACTGGCCATAGATAGGCCGTAGGCCTCTTCACTGTAGCGGCCATGCTGACACATGAGACCAATAAAACAGTGTTTAGATGATACGTAGTGTTAATTAATACTTGCACGTACACAACACAAAACACTGCAAATTTGTAAAAATTGCTTAGAATCTTATTAGTGAGCATCACTTGTAAAGGAGGAGAGGAGAAAGTTGTAGAAACTGATCTCTCCTCCTTAATTAATATTTAGTTAAGAGCTAAGAATCATTGTACACTAGTTGTATGTATAAATCTAAGGACATCATGTAGACGTAGCCGCAATCTCACTCTGCTTCTTGATGTCGCTTAATTTACTGTTAATAATTGCCAAGAAACTACCATCTTTTTATGAAAGCGAAGAGACAATTAACACCTTAGAACACAGCCAGCAAAAAAGCCAAACCAGACCAGACCAGACCAACTACACAATTGCTGTAAATACCTGCTGAACCGTAAATGTAGCCTAGACTTATAAAATTGTTGAATACTAACTAATTACACTCATTAGTAACTGTAAGGGCACCTCTGAAAACTACTTGCACTTCTATTTATACTTAAAGCACATTAAGCACACACTTACATGTATAGAAGTAATTGTTGATGTATACATTATTGCACTTTAATAGGAGCACAGCAATTTTTAGTTTACAGTTTACAGTTTACAGTTTATGCCGAGAAAGCACACGCTGTGTGTTGTTTAGTATAAAAGTATTAACGATGTGCATGAAGTTGGAAGTTATAAAATTACTAATTATGGATATGTCTTAATTGTTCTCATTAATTAGCGTAGGAGTTTTGGTGAAGCGTTGAGACAATACTGCTTCCTTAATTATTATGCAAGCAATGAGAATGTACATAAAATCTCTGTTGAATTCCACGAGGAATAGTTTTAAAAAATCGTGGAGTACACAATGAACAGCAGTAATGTTAAAATGAGTAGAAAAAAACACTTTAATTGTTGTTGACTAGGTACGTAGGTGTAGTAGATGTTGTTGATTTGTTGTATATTAATGGTATACTTTTAGAGTTTAACGTGCGTGGTTTAAGGCACACGCACTTACGGAATCGATGGGACCACATTTGCGAACAATAGGGGTACTACACCTTCACTTATGCGACTAAGAATTCGCAAAGACCAACTCAGACAGGACCAGTTTTTTGATTATGATTGTTATGCTGCTACACTAGCAACATCTTAACACTGAGCAAACATTTAATAATCAAAAACATTTTGTGTTACAATTAGCCACCACACACAGGTTAATAGATGAGACAATGCGATAACTGCTAAACTTAATCTTATACAGAGTGTAATAATATGTACTTGTGTACGTGTAAGTGATTGATAATGGATGGATTTACTATTAATGCTGATTAACTATTCTTATCGCTTCTGAAGAATTTATGTGTGTGCCAAAAGTACTAATAAGCATTGTATTCTTCATGCAGCTCTTTTCCGAGCCACTTAAACAAACACTAATAAGTCTATGAAAGTATACAGAGATGTAATATTATTATGAATAGATGATATGGAATTTGTATTCCAAAAAATACCTTTCACTCGTAAGCTTTTCTTGTACAGCTTGTAGGGATTTGTAGGTACGTTTTTATGTTTTTATTTTCTTCGTTCCTATCTTGAGACTTTCAGCGTTACGTATTATGTACGAAGAAGATATTATAGCTCGTCTTGGAGAAGATTAATGATTAACATTTATTGGGAGTTGATCCTTATTACAAAAGCTTATATTTCACCAAAAAGAAGGCGTGGAAATTAACGTTAACTTTCTTAGTAATTTTTGTGTTAGATGCAACCGTAAATGCTTTCATTGGACTCCGTAAACTCTCACAAATAAGTTAAGTTGTTGATGGTGTCTATTGCCTGTTCTAATGCTAACTAAGTTTTAGGCTATAAGAATCAATATATCCTCAATATTGAATATCCAGATAACTCACATAAAGAAAGCTATTCGTGTAAGGAAACCATCAAATGACTAAATTTCTGCATCTCAAAGCTGAGGAAGGTAGACTGGTGGAGAGTTGGATTAAATGGCTGCCCATCTTTCCTCTTGTCTACTGACTCGTAATTGAGTGGACAATTTGGAAAGTCAACTTCATGTGAATTTAGAAAAAGAACCTTTTTGAACCAATTTTGAACATTTGTCTACTCAACAGTCACAGTTGAGTTGAGCTGCGTTCAAAATTCAAACTTACCGACGAATGCTGCTAAAAATGTTTTTATGGGTAACTCTGTTCTCTTCCACGAGTAACTTTCTGTGTGTATAAAGCATTTGCATATAAAGAGAACAACTTTTGAAGTATCATCTTATTGTTAGTATTTTAGGAAATATTATATTATACACGAGCTACACTGTAAACTTGTGTCAAAAAGAAGTTTCGTTAAATTCTCTGGTTAACGTAATGACATTAAAATGTTATTAGTATTATATTTTGACATCTCTTGTTAGAAAAGTATGATCAAAGATATAACATGTAATTCTTGGAAATAGTTCGTTGTTGAATTTTATGTACTGCATTGTAATTTTTGAATGTTGTATTGTGCTGAATAAAAACTGACAAAAACCCAAAACTCTCGTTGCGGATTGGTGTGCAATTTTTTAAGATGAAAAGTGGAAGTTAACAAGCAATCTCACAGTAAAAGTGACTTACTAAAAAGTTTTATTACGATACGAATTTCGATATATGATTGTTATTGAATTTGCATATTTCACATAATACGAAGAGCGAGCCATGCGATTGATTATCATAAAAGGTTGAATATTTTCTTACAAATTGGTGTACAACATACATGATAGGTCTTCAGGTCTTGCCATTTTTTTATTACTATAATAGCGACAATTTTACTCGTTATACAGTCGTACGATGTCGTCTTCGTTTAGTTTAGTACAAAAATTAATGCCAGTGTCGCGGTGCGTTGTCGTACGTGTATTTTAATCTGTACGCTTCAGCCACGATGAGACTTATGTCTGCACTCTCCCAGTGTTGAGTCGGTAGGTTTTGAAGAAGCAACATCAATCCCTACGCAAATCAGTTATTTAATTATGTTACACAGGCGAGAATCCTTTATCTTTTAAATCAATTGGGTGACAGTCATACCTGAAAGTCGTTTTGTTTGATAAGTTTATCTCGCCAATGGCACAGAAAAGCAGCACACACGTATAATAATATTGATCCACAACCATCTGGTTCGGCTAGGTATGTGTCCCATAATCGGATGGTACATCGTAAAGGAAGTTCACGCATTAACAAATTGTTCATCCATCTGAAAGAGAACTGCAGATAGTCGATTTCGTGGCGGTGGAGATGCATATGAAGAGTACCTGCAATTTGCCAAAGGAAGGCTTGAGTAACACAAATTTTTGGAAATTATTAAGTTTAAAACAAGAAGGGGCTTACAGTCAATTCGTTCCATCAATTCTTTTAGCTTTTTAACTTTTTCCTGAATTCCTGTCTGAGCAAAAATATAGTTCACTTGAATACTATCTA
Organism: Isotomurus pseudopalustris; assembly: GCA_034698685.1. Lineage (NCBI taxonomy): Eukaryota > Metazoa > Arthropoda > Collembola > Entomobryomorpha > Isotomidae > Isotomurus > Isotomurus pseudopalustris. Next base: position 4,153 of record JAQGBV010002425.1, on the reverse strand, counting down.
AAAATTTCGACATGCACCAGTACGAATCAGCTTCGATGTTATTTCGTTTCTCTTCTGGTAAACTTTCCACGTCGTAAGTCTCAACTTGTACATCTACGAGAGAAACCATCAGAATGAGCGCCGCACCATAATGATTAAAAACGCATAATGATAACTGACTAATTGGTTTACCAGGCGCTAGTACTTCTTCAAGGAAGACAACGAAAAACGGGGTGACCAAGTCGTTCATCCCTTGAACGTAACCAGACGCAGGATGACGAATCGCCCAAATAAATAATATTCTTTCAAACATTTCTTGAACAACTGTTTGTTGAAATAAGGCAATTAAGGGACACATCCTGGGAATATCTATGTGAATCTGAAATCAATAGATTTTGTCACTATTATTATTAGACCCTCTCACTGCACATGCTCACACATGCATAACCACATGCCTGTCGAAACGTGTCTTGATGAGCCTCATCTTTCCTGGAGTCATAGTATTGCTGGACACAATTCCAATATTCTTCTCGTTTTCTTTCTAACACTTGTTTTCTTCGCTCCACATTGGCAGGCAAATATCCCTGAAATAGTACTTAATTAGTCAATGCAATTCAGCACCACAATTCATTAAGTAGCCGGCCACTTGTTCACAATTTAACTCACAGCCAAGACTTTCCAAGTAGTTCCTCTCATTGAAACAGGCAACCCGGAGAAGCTGAGAGACTGGAGCTCTTTAAGGTCAGTACTATTTGAGCCTTCCAAAAGATTTCGTATTTTCTCGGCCTTTACTTTCTCACTTTCCGTTTCTAAATCATAACAGACATACATTTGAATAACTGCTTCAAATGGTCACACAAAAATTCTCAGTCGATTGAGACACTCACCTGTCCTGGATATAACTTTGGGCTTCGGAGAACTATTCCTGAGTTTTGTAGGCACACCGCGAATATCATTATTGTGATTCACAGACTCCATCTCCGCAGCACTACCTACAAATTTACAAAGTAATTCTTATCCAACCCCAAATTAGCCGACGATTCGAAGGTTGTAAGCTTGGCCGATCAATTTACCATTTTGTTCCGTAATCTTTGGTCCCATATCACTAGTAGCAGAGGCAGTTCTACTGCACCCACTTTCTTCCGGCGAGACTTCAGACGTACACTGATGTCGTTGATGTTGATGAACTTCGGGGTGAGCAGTAGCAAGGACGGTAGAGTTCCCAATTCTATGATTATTGATAACACTAAGAGCAGCTGATTGGGCAACCTTCTTACTGATCCTTATTTCTACATCAGATTAAGTCACAAATAAGATTTTAGTCCTTTGCGTCTATTACAAGCCAAGTTCTTATTGTGTATACCGGTGGACATGACATTAAACTCATCGTCTCCTATGTCCCACGCATCGCGGACGCTATCCTGGAAGTCTTGAAACGACGAAGCTCCACCCGATCCTTTAGCTTTCGACCACGTCAAGCTCTCCTTGTGTGGACTGGGCCTAATTAATTAAAAACAAACAAAATAACCATCCCATTCTCGATTGAAAGCCAACATTCCTTCATTCATTATTATTACCTTCCGGGCACCGTTTTGCTATTATTCTTCCAAAAGGACATTCCAATGTTGTTATCAACATTCGTTGTACTCTTGCCATTCCCTTTTCCACATTTCTCCATCAAAAGACTCACTTGTCGAATTCCCAAAAGAACATACAACCAACGTCTACAAAAACTTCATCTCCGTCAAAATGCAGCAGATCTCAGTTTGAAATCGGACTAGCAATTCTTCACCATTCCGCAATTTAGTGTCTTCACTGCTACACGTAAGCAAGCAAAATTAAATTCCTCGTCTTTTCGTCAACTCTCCACGTCACATCCAAGCGCACCTTCCAGTCCCACGTAATCAATTACCTTTTAAACTTTTGATAATTGTTCACCCAACACAAAACAAACAAAAAGCCTTGTACTTTCAGTCGAGCTATTCTCTACACACGTAGCAATAATTTTGAAAATCAAAACAACACTCGCCTACTATTTTATTGTTTCTGTCTGTGGAAAGTGGTACAAAAGTCCTAATCCTGATATTCCTGATTTGTATTTTGTATTTTCTGTATTCTTCTAATCGCCTACGTGTAATTAAATATTAAATATTTGTGAGTGTTACAATTAAATGAATCGGTTGATATTTTGATATGATTGTGGCACATTCAGAGATTGTTTTTCTTAAATAAGTGGACGATGGGTAGTAAACTTGTGTGTGTGTGTGTGTGTGAAGAATATATGCAGCTCAAGTAAATAATACTAAACGGTGGTGGTGGTGGTGGACGTGAAGTTCCAACTCGGAGGAGAGCGAAGTGAGCGTGTCACTCTGCCATCTGAGAGAAAACCTTCCTCCTCACTTGGCAAAGGGGAAGAAGGATCCATTGAGGCCCTGCGGAGGGTTTCTTCCTCCAGTGCTTTCACCTTTCACCCCCGTTTTAGGAAGTGGGTCGTCATCTTCCCTTGCGGAATGCCATGTGCTTTTGTTGTTCCTACGATAAGCTGTGAGTACTCATGATAATCCATAAAAGAATGTTTTGGTAGAGACCCGGTTAGGGAACATATATGTGAAGGTCTTGTAGATGGAAGCAACGTGAATACTCGGAGACTCAAGACTCAAGACTGTCAAGACTCGATGTTTTCTTAAGTTGAACAGAAACCATGTGAAGAGTTGTAGTGTACATAGGGTGAAGTGCACAGGAGCATAATATTATACATATATAGGTGCAGTAGTAGTTAATCAATTAATAGGAACAAAAAATAACACGTGAAGATTGTTGCTTATCTGTTTTATATTGTGATACAGAATAATGGTACACATGTCAATATCTTAGGGGTTCTCAGGTAGTGTTGAAGTGGGTTTTATTATTGAGCTTCTTCAAGAAATTACTCATTGGTTTATTCTATTCTAGGCACCTAGCCTAGTAACCTCATTACTGCCATTAAAATACCTTTACTACTTCAGTAAAGAATAGCTAATTTTTAACTGTATACTTGCAGCTTAAATAGAATCCTTTTGGTGCTTGTGGGTTACTTTATATTGTAAAAAGTGGGTAGTATATTCTGAAATTCTAATGGAGGAAGAACTTCGTTTTATGCCTTTAAATGAACTCAGTTTGCTCATTTATCTAATCAAGTTCTGACAATAAAATAAGAGTTAATGCGTCTCAATATTTTTTTAAATCGGTGATACTAGTGTGTTCAGTTGTCCTGCAGTTCAAGTAGCTTTTTAACCTGATTTAAAACGATCATATTTGGAACTTACAATTAGTTGAGGTAGGTTGACTGAGTTAAGTAAGCAGGTGTTTGCTAATAATTCAAGAATTATACTTAATTGTGCAGGAATATTATTTTAGATTTAGGTAGTACCAGTGGATTCGTTGCAATTTTGTGAAAACGTGCATTAATAGATGTACGAAGTAAAACCTGTAAATTAGTGTAAGCGTTTAAATACTATTATTATATTAGTAGCTTGATTAAGTGACAATATTTCAAGTAAATTGTGAGTGAGCTGGAGATTCAATGCACAAGTGTTTGCATTCTGTCATACTGTCAAGTAATTATTGTGCTGTGACACCTTTTTCGCAGGATGAGTGAATAAAACTGGTTTCCAATATTATTGTGACATAGTCAAACTGAATCTGTACAATGCAGAGATAAAAACCGTGTACTTAAATGCCGCATACAATCAAGACTAAACGACAGACAAAAGTACTAAGGACACTTTTCGCAATTCTGGACTCTGCGGGGACCTTTTAAAACAAAATAACATGCATTAACACCTTTATTGGGCAATTGTAACCTCAAAATTTAGGACATACTGACCACTCGGACACAATCAGTCGTCAGAAATCATGGACTGGTGAAACAAGTAAGAGAAATCCCTACAGATTAATTCATTAATGAATGTAACATTCTTTGTAATTACTAGCTAGCACTAAAAGTAATTAGTGTACATTTAATGTAGAACACAGTGAATTTTATTAATAGAAATAAAAGTTAAATGCTTGGGGATTTTGTTGATACTTTTCTTCCAGCCCTGTAGAGAGTACGAAGCATCCACTGTTAAACCTTAAATGTACATGTAGTGTGCTCCTTGCTTTGTAAAATGGAATGTATAATGCTTATAAACGC
>JAQGBV010002424.1:0-11578 GCA_034698685.1 Isotomurus pseudopalustris | reverse complement strand
GGCAGGTAGGTTTGGAAATGCGTGTGAGAAGAGGTTTAATGGAATAGCTCTGGTGCTGTTGGCTTGGTTGTGGAAATAATGACACGGGTAATGACAGTTTGGGATCATCTGAGGCTTTGTAAAAGACCACTTCCTGTGGCGTAGCTAATTCCATTCTGCCTTTGCTTTGTTACGAGTTTATTCCTACCAGCCACAGACAGACAGATCTCCATATATGAGACGAAGAGTTCTTCTCTTTTTTGAAATGTGTCTCAACACGATTTAAATCGGGGCAGTGGCATTTTTTGTAGAATTTGGTGAGACAGGATTACGCAGAAGACACACGAGGAATTGAATAAGGAAGAATGAAAGAAGACAAAACAAACGATGAGAAATGTTCAGACTTCTTCTCATTCAACTTGTGAATGCGATGAAGCTGCTTTTCTAACTTTAACTCGATTTTTCACGGTTCTCGTGTTACATCACTCATAAAAAGAGATACGGACAAACAGCTAACTGTACGGTATTAAGTTCAAGTGCAAATTAAAGCGTGGAGAAGGAATAGCGGAATGGATAGTTGGATAGTTGGATAGTTGGATCATATCACGCGAAATGAAATGTGTCACGTCACGATGATTACTCGTTAAATTGAGACCCATCTTAGTTATAATGACTTTGAACTGATGATCTAGAACAGAAACCAATTGAGACCACTTTAATGCAAATAAAGTTTGTAAACTTTTTGTCCTGTCTTGTTGTGTTGAGTTTAGATTTACAAGAAGAAGAGATACGAAATATTAAACACACACACAGACACACACACACACGTGTGTCTTTGATAAAGCAAAAAGCTTTTATAGAAGGGAGAAGATTCGCAGATGGGAACAAAAAAGGGTTTCCTTTCAAGCGCAGAGATTGGCAGATTGAAAAATCACGGCGATTGATCAGCTTTATCATTTTGAGTCTTGTGGGATAGCATTATAGCATTCGTGAGGAGTTGAGCAGTTTGGGAAGTCTGATATGGAAAAGATCTGCATCCTTCCATCCAGGTAGGTTAGAAGTCTTAGAGTTTAGATGTTTGTGTTGCATAAGGTTGTTTAAGCCCAGAGTGAATTACATTTGGTTACGGTTGAGTGACAGACTTGAATAGAGAGGCAGCGAAGAGGTAGAAGATTTGGAGGAAGCAGAAAGATCTCCTGCCACACGAAGGAAGGAAGGAAGAATAAAGGAGAATGACTATTTTTTATCTTTCATTCCGTCGTTTTTTGAGGATGATTGAGAGAAGACGAAGAATAAGAATAAGAATAAGAATATAAGAAATAAGAAAGAAGGGTCCACACTCACGGCTAACCTACCAACCTACGCGTTCACTTACAACTTAAGTGAGACAGACTTTAAGGCAGGAATTCCTTAACAAAATATTATACTAGGGAATGTCTCTCTCTCTCGGATTCATTCTCACATTTGTTATTTCACAAGTCTGTAGACTTAAGCGGAGAGGTTACATGTATGAAAGACGAAAGGCTATAGGGTACGGCAGCTTAAGTCTTAAGCCTTAAAGAAGAAGAAGTTTCTTATATTTATCATAAGAAAGTGTATAAAGTAAGAATGTCTTTGATTTCATTCTTGTATATTTCAAAATCTAATTTTATTGGGGCGCATAAGCATTAAGTTTTACGAGGGACTTAGAAGAAGAACGCTGCTGCTGGTTTAGCTTTGGGTTTTTAGCTGGTGGGAAACTCTTCTGGTGGGATTATTTAGTTTGTACTTTTTAGACGGAGAGGTTTATGAGACAACTACATGTTCAACATTTAAATTGAATATTAAACTTTTTACTTTTTACTCAGCCGAGCCAATAATTATGCACAGAAGTGGCTACCCAGCAGCAGACTTCTTTTATTCTTCAGTTTTCGTGATTTAGATTGTCTTTTTTACTAGTAACAAAAAACTTCTCGGGTAAATCTTGTTATACTGCTTTACTACTTAAGCTTACAGATTCGTGTAATCTTGCGACTATCTGTTCAAATTTTCAAATACACGAGAAGAAGAAAAAGGAAGGCAAGCAGAAGGCTACATGGAATTTAATGAAGAAGTGAACAAGAGATGAAGGAATGACTTAGCCGGCATTCATCGATTTTACAATTGGAAGTTGTAGTAGAACACAATGAAACCATTTGTGCGAAGTGGAGACATTCATTTGAAGTGTAGGAGATGAGATTGAGAGTCCCACTGGGTCAAATGAGTTACATTCACTCAACACTCAACACGGAAGTGACATGTGAGATGTGAGACATGCAATGCAACTATGTTGTATGTGAGATGAAGCCGGTATTATGTATTTCATGTTTAAGGTTACCTTCGTCTACTTTGCAGGTTGCAGTTTGGACTCCAGACTCCAATTTCAACTTCTTGTGATACACAAAACTGGATGTAAACTTGTGTTGGAACTTGTTGGAACCTTTTGTAGATGATTAGAAAAGGAAGGAAGGAATGAAGTGTTAATTTATTGTCACGCTCACGATCGAAATATCCCAGAGAGATTTCTCTCTCTCCCTCAGATCTCAAAATCAGACGACTTGTAAATGTGTAAATTCGATTTGAATCGAGGAAAGTAGAAAAGTAGAAGTTGCGTTGACGAGATTTGAGATATTCAGAATTCAAAACGAAGGATGAGCCAATTTGCACTTGTAAATTATTGTGTATCTCTCCTCACTTCTTCCCTCTTTCTACGACGTCTCTTTGGAGGGGATTCCCGAATTTCCCGATATTCCCGAAGTGGAGAAAGTATATAATGCGGAGTTGCGGAGGTTTGTGTGCGGAGTCTCTGAGCACCCAAAGTGAACTGTGGGTGATGAAGAGACAGGAAAGGCTGTACTAGGTCTCTAGTAGCACACAGTACACTAGTAGTTCTTTAGACTCTTCTAGATATTCTAGAGCTCTAGAACTCTAGACGAAGACACGATCGATTCCCCTACGAAACTGTAAGCAGGGACGCTTTCTTCGCTGCCAAATGCCACACAATGTTATTTTACATGGGAGGAGAGTGCTGAGGCTCGCGAAGAAGAAGAAGAAGAAGACTGGTGTGTCGTAATATGACGAAGAAGAAGGAACGACTGAAGGACTCTTCACCCAACTTTACTACGCTCCTTTCTCCGCTTACAAATCCGAGAAACTTCTTTTCTCCGTTTTTACGTGTCTCCTTGTTTTGTGTAGCGGATGCAGTTGTGCTTCTGCTTGTAGTTTGTAGTTTGTCTTGGGTGGAAATTCCAGTAGGGTCGAGTTTGGATCTGATGTCAGTGGGGGTTTGGATTTTGGATATACGGAGGAAAGTACAGACGCCCACAACGTGCCCAAGAGGTTTTGCAGTTGCATAGATGCTTTCACCACTTTCACCTGCAGATGAGGAATGAGGAATCGCTTTCTCCCATCCAGTTACGCTGGAATTCAGGCTGGAGATGCAGTTTTGTTTTGTGGCGGATGGAAAGAAGTGGGAGCCTCGTAAGCTGCGTGTTGAGATTCCCCAGGGTCACTCATGCCGAACGGTACGAGAGATGCAGAAAGCGGAGAAGGTTCGAGAAGTTCGAGAAGCACTTAAAGAAAGGAGAAACCTTTCGAGAAGGAATGAATGAATAATGTAGAAATGTAAAATGGAGAGAGAGAGATTGCTCAGCATTTTACAATTAAGCTTGTGAATATGCAGAGGAAGTGAGAGACGAGTCAAAAGTAAAATTAACTCGTCACGAGTTACCCGTATTTCTTTCCTTCGAATTCGACGGAGACAATAACGACGAGCCTAAGAAAGGCTGCTGAGCTTTCATCGACGCAGACTACATTTAAATTCCCTTTGGTACAAAGACGAAGATGAAGATGAAGAGGAGAGAGCAAGAAGACGATTATTATAATGACCGTTTTGCTATTCCAAACGTGGAGAGAAGGAAAGCTTTACCCGTTACCCGTGTGAATCAAAATTACGAACAACTGCTGGAGACTTGGAGACTTGGAGACCTGCGAAGGTTATGTTATGTTATTCCCCACATGCGACTGCTTTAGCTTTATAACCTAACCGCAGGTCGTACATGAAACGAAGGCGTCTAGGAATCGTCTAGTCTCACTCGTGAAGGAGTGTGTAAAAGTTTAGTTTAGTTGCACAGAGTCAAGCGACATTTATCCTGTGTGAAAAGTAAGCCGGGCTGTTGTGAAATGAAACGGCGGTTGGAATGGTTGGATGAGTGGAAACTGGAAATAAAGTGGAGGGTTACGTTTGGAAGAAGAAGGGAGTAAATTTCATGGACATGAAGTGGCACGGACAAAATATAAATTGTGTTGGAGAGGAGAGACGAAGGAGAGCAGATGGAAGAGGACAGTAAATGAAGAGACTCCAGCTGCCTGCGAAGGATTCGAAGGACGAAGAGTCTCGTGTCATTTAATGCACTTTCGGTTCTTCATGGTCATTGCCAAACTGACTATTTATTTACGATGGTGGGAAGTGGAAAGCCCCTCGTCTCTTTCCTCTAAGCCGAAAGCAGAGGAGTTTTAGAAGGTTCGTTGAGTCAAGTTGGAAGAGACGGAGTTTTTCGGTGGCTGCCAGTCTCCATGAGGGAATCCCTTCTGATTTTGATGGGAAAGTTGGAAGGAAAGGAAAGGAGTGTGTCTTTCTATCAAAGAACATCGATTGGGAATGTACGATCTCTTTTTGGTGTGTTTCTCTCATGTCTCTTTACGCCTCACGCATCTCTTCGCATCGCATCAAATTAAGAGAGGGAGGCTGGGAGTGTCACCAACTTGACGGAGTCATTCAGCAGAAAGAAGGAGAGCAGAGATCGAGACTGGAGTCTCTTTATTGGTGGTGAGGTGAAGTGGTAATGAGAAAGACTGGAGGAGAGGTTTGTTTGGATTTGGAGAAGTCTGGAGAACATTTATGATGCAAATGTGGAAGTGAAATGTTTCTGGACTGTGTGGAATAACTCTCACTCCATTTGGAAAGTAACGAAGAAGTGTTTGATACACGATGGAGTGGAGGAGGTTTTAGTTTTGTTGCTCTATTGGCCTTATGAGAAGGAATTGAAGGAACGGAGAAAGAGTAGAAAGGTTGGTTGGTGGTGGGATTTGTTCATGTTGGTGGTGGTGGGAAAGTGTTGGAGCTGCCCAAATACCAATTAGTGTTGGCTGTAATGGAAGTCACAGGAGGTTCCATTTAGTTAGAGTGGAATTTGATCTTCCAAATGGCTCCGTTTCTGTGTTCCAAGTTCCAAGTTCCAACGAACCTTCATCACACACACACGGAGGAGAGTACAGCTCCCTTCTGTTTCACTTCAGTTCCTTTTAGTAATGGTAATTCAGGTCTAATGGATTCCAACAGTTTCCACGCTGCTGTTGCTACTCATGCTTTCTGAACTCGTAGAGAATACAGACAGCTAGTGTGGATTGTGGATTGTGGATATTATTAGAATTAATCATGCGAAGTTGTCTCAATCGCGGTGTGTGTCTACTTGTTCTTGATTAAATACATGTGGAACGACGAAGGGAATCACAAAAGGAGAGAGAGACTCATGAGAATCAAATGTTTCAAAGGGAATTCTCCCACGAGGATGGGTGACGTAGTTTAGAACTTGTAGCGAGGTTCTCCACAGAAGTGCATTCCTGAGGAACGGTGACGCGTCTCATGAGACTCGTGACGAATACAAAAATCGCATCTTCCTGTCGTTAAAAAGGGTTAAAAAAGAGTTGGGCTTGTGGAACTTCTGCGGAATCGTTTGTCCTTGAAACGGTTGGGCTTGGGCTTGGGATAAAGTCATTCGGTGACTCAATCCGCACTTTGATTCACCATACCGTTTTATCTTTTATTGGAGAGTTTCTCGGAACTTTTCTTCGATGACTTCGATTAAATATGAAGTGAGTCTTAAGAGGCGGGCCGAGTCTTTTGGCATTGTAGGCAATAAAGTGAGTAATCCATTACGCTTATTAGCCTTCCCTTTTGCAAACATCGCCTCGAGAGATTCCTCCAGGAGAATAACTATCAGCTAAACAACTTCTTCTACTATTTCTCCTATTAGTCCTAATTGGTCTTGTGACTCAGTCAACCTCGTCTAATGTTCCCTATTAGATTCCTAGGACCATTCTTAAGAATACTTGGAATTTAGAATAGCAATCTTACCTGAGTTTGGTTTGGTTTGGTTAGATCCTTTCTTATTGTGGCTTTGTGGTTTCAATTTGCTAAAGTTCAAGAGATGCACTCGACGAAACTAACCATCCTGGTTGCACTTTTGGCTTGAAATTGGAGTAATATTTTTTGGGGGTTGCCAATTCTTTTTTTACGGGATATATTATGTCAGAGAGATGATAAACTGTTGGATATCACATCCTCCTCTCCTTTTGAACTTCCGGTTGACTTGTGTGCAACTTGTAACTTGTAAGTTGTAAGTTTGTAAGTTTGAAAGACGATACAGATGAGAGGAGAGTAGCTGCGAGAGAGACAGACGAAAGAAATGTGAGACAAGTGAAGGAAGGGTTGTGATTACTTATAGGGAATTGAGTGTTTGCACTTTGCAGTGTGGAATCTGAATGAGAAATCTGTGTGAGAGGGATGGAGCCGATGGAGGAGCTCAGCTTCAGCGTTGGCGAAGAATCTGACAAAACTGACAGGTAACTCTTTTCGTAACCACCAACCAGTTTGGAGTTTGCGAGTGTTAAAGTTAAAGCTAAACTGCCCTCGCCACGAGTAAAAAACACTTTCGACTCACTCTGTTCTTCTTCTTCTGTTCGTCTGTTCTGTATCTCTTCTATTGTGCCATTTGGATTTGGATTCATTCGCATTTATCGCAACAATAGGGAGATGAGGCTACACGCATTACGTACCAATTTATACCTTTTTACCTTTTGTCTCCTGTGTAACCCCCTCCTGCAGTATTCAACTGGCTTTGCCATAGTTTGCATACTGGTATTATTGGTAGTGCATATTTTTTTATGGTCTTAAGTAGTCGCAGTCATAATTTGTATGTATACATTTCATACGGACTACGGACTTGGAGATCTTTTATTTTATAGGAGTTTGCATATGCAAAAATGTCTTTAATGTGCTGAGGATGTCTTTAATAAATCGAGTGGGACGATGGGGGCGAGCAATAATCTTTGGACTTGGACTTTAGTGAATGTGAAGTTGTTGAAGAAGTCAGGAGGGCGAGGAGATGGTTGCAAAAAGTAAAAAGCTTGAGCGAGTGATGTAATGGTGGATTTCTGGAACTAATACTAAAGTAACCTTGGATGGGAGCTGAGGTGTGACTGCCGGTGAGAAAGGGCAGACTCACCTCTGCTGCTGCTGACAATACTTTAAGTGTGTGGATACACATTCATACAGATACAAACTAATAATATATTGTTATCATTCTGTATACAATATTCTTTTATTCGAGCTGTTGCTCCGTGTCCGTGTACTAAGCTAGGTGCTCTATAAAAAGTGCAAGTGTGATTAGGAGAGAGAGAGAGAGAGTATAGCAGAAAGGGAATAGTTCACTCACAGTTGAATTAAAGTGTGTACGAGATGCAAGGAGATGATGAGTGCCGGATGAATTTGGACTTGGAGACGAGGAGATGAAATTGGATGTTGTTTTGAGAATTGAGTGTGTAGGAGATGTTCATTTTAAAGCTAAAGGAGAGAGAGAGAGAGAAGAGGTTAGTAATCAACTTTGAACTTAAAGGCAAAGGAAAGCATGAGGAGAGACGGAGGAGGGAGGGAGGGAGGGTGATGATGATGATGATGATTGTCCTAATCTGGAATCTCCCGGAGTTCTTCCTCAAGGAGATTGGAAACCTTCTTCAAAGAAAGAAAGAAAGTTGGACTTGGACAACTTGTGAAAGTGAAGAAGAAAGTGATGACGGTTGTTCGCAATGACGACGGACTTCAAATGGAGAAATGGAGAAATGTTGAATGTCACGGAGGAATTCAAAAGATTGGGATTTTGAGTTTTTGAGTTTTTGAGTTTTTGAGTAGGTGTCCACGTTCTTTTAGTCTTCTTGTCTTCTTGTTCAAAGTCTGCACGTTGGATTAAGCCAATGATCTTCTTACTTTTGTACTCGCATTTTGTTCTCTTTAATCCGGATTGTTTAAACGAATCCAAGTTTTGGTGACGAGAAACGAGAGAGTCTCCTTTGAGAGAGTCTCTCTCTCTCTCTCAACCATTCAAAACTTTCAAATGGGAAATGGGAAAGTGAAGGGAAGTTGGAACGTTGCATGGAAGGAGGTAAAAGTGTAGAAATGGAGTCACAAGTCGTCTCCTCATATTTCTGCATCCTGCCTAATTCCCCAATTCTACCCGTTCACGGGAGTTTCAACATTTCAACAAAGACTCCTTTGCGTTCGTGTGAGTCTGAAAGTATGAAAGTCGGAATGGCTGAAAGTCTCGTGCATTAGGGGAGATCGTGACTTGACTTTTTGTAAGCTACGCTTCGTCGTTCACTAGCCAAGAGGAATAGGGAATATTTAACCATAGCGGATAGCAGCCACTGCATTTGGATTTAAAGTTTGAAAGTGTCGAATTTCGATTCTCTTTCTCTGTTTGACATTTACTCATTGTGCATTGTGGGCTAAGTAAGTTATGCTTACCGTCTGCTGGGCTTCAAAAACGAAATGTAATTACCAACTAGACTCTGCTGAGATAGAGTTTCTTTCTTTTGCTTTGAATTAGAACTATATTAGAAGTTTGAGAATCGTTCTATAATAAAAACTCCAACACTCTGCTACTTATATACCTCCGCAGGAGTGAGTAAGGAAAAAGTATAGAAGTAGATGCTAGACTTGTAGAAGAAATTAATAGTGTGCTCTGGTTATGATTCGAAGCGTGATGATGAATGAATAGAGGACAGCTTCTGAGAAATGGAGCCAGAGGGGACAAAGTAAAGTAGGGAATATGAAGGAGACGTTGTAGCAATAACAGTTTTGAGTTTGCTTAAATAGATCGCGAGGAATTGTAAATTGTAACTTGTAACAAGGAGAAGAAGGAACGATGAGAGAAGGATGGGACTTTGTAGTTTGTACTCTCAGGGCTTCATCGTCATGTCATCATCAAAGAAATGATGTTTCAATTAAAATGTTTCTCCCTGTCAAAGGTGACTCTTTTATACTTCCATACTTTCCACTCTGTCTTGTCATTCTCTCGAAAGAATGGCTTTAGAGAGAGAGACGCTTTAGTTTTTGCTAGGAGGATAATTAAACCCTCCTGTTTTACCTTTTGTCTCTCTCTTGATCCTCTAATAGTTCTTTAATGACTTCATCAGAAATCTCACTCGCTCCAGACTATTCAGAGTGTCTCACCTCACAGGTTCTTTTTAGAGGCTACATACTCGTCAGCTAGGATTTGTGTGTAGTTTTTAGTTTTTAGTGTGCGAGGGATTGTGTCCAGAAGAGCACAAAAAAGTGAGATGTAGGCTGGAGAATAAGCGATAATGAGACAGCGAGAGATGAGAGATGATTTAGGGAAGATTGTCATCATGTGGGATTAAAGGATCTCGTTTTATTTACTGGGTAACTGGTACTTCACGATAAGCACGATGTGTTTTGAGTTTTGGCTTTGTCATCATCTCAACTGTGAATTCTGAATGTGTCACTCATCTTGTGTGTGACTGTGTGAGTAATGAGAATTCAGATTACACAACAACACAACCAAGATTGGTTGTGTGACTCTATTAGAGAACTAGAAGATTAGAACTTTGTACTTGTAGATGATGAGTGTGTGTGTGTGTGTGTGTATAAGCTGAGATTTATTTACGAGGGTTTAGGTTTATGTTTCTACTTGTCCTAATGACAGTTTTGTAGCCACGCGAGTACACACGAGGTTTAATTGATAAGGAGAGCGTGTGTAATGAAGTGGAGGATGTGTGCGATTGAAGATTGAAGAAGGACACATTTGTTTATTGAGGTCAGAGGGAGAGATTTAATGTTGCAGGAGTCATAAAAGTGTTCTCTGCTGGTTTTGTACTTTTGTACTTTGTGGATTAATATTGTTGGAAGAAGGAGAGTTCCCCTTGGATTTATTATGATGATGAGGTTGTATGGTTGAAGATGGAAGTTCGGAAGTTGCCTAAACTTTGTGCAAACATTTGAAGTGCTTAGTGAAGCTCGAGGTTTGCAAATTATATTTCACTCTGGAAGGAGTTGTGTGGGAAGTTAGTTGGAGTTAAGTTGGTAAGTTTTGGTTGTGGAACCTCTGGAGAGTCTTTTATGAGGGCAGACTGCATATGTCATGTCAAACTTTGATGAAAAATAGGAGACGAAAGTGAGTCAGAATGTCAGGAGATGAATTGTCACGTCAGTTTCAGCGGTGGCTGCTTTCTTCTAAGCTGGAGGCTGGAGATGCAAAATGCTCTCCACGGGATTCTCAAACTTGTGACAGAGAAAAAGGAAGGAAGTCTCATTTAAATGTTCTTCATCATCATTACGACTTATGGATCTTTGGAAAAGGTCATGTGTCTCATTATTTCCTCAATAAATGACACACACACACACGCTAAGTAAATAATATTTTGTGAATGTCACAAGGAGAAACATTAGAAACTGCTGCATTGGGGAAAGCAATGCTTTAATAAAAAGATACTTTTGATTTTGTGATTTTGGTTTCGTGTGGCTGGAAACAGAAATTGAGGTTGTGAGGTAATAAATCAATTTGGAAAGGAGAGAAGAAGAAAAGACTCTTTGGATTCTGCCTGAAGGTTTCATTCGTTGAGGAACTAAAGGACGAAAACATTTATCGAACCAGCCTTCTGTTTTACTTGCTTTATTTGCTGCAGGCAATTAATTAACGTAAATTTGCGTGTTTCCCATCATCCACCAACAACTTCCCATCTTTAAAGAAGAAGTGTAGTAGTAAGTTTGCATGTACTTGTATTTTAAGGCTGAACGATTATGATTAGAGAAGAAATGAATTGGAGGCGAGAGAGTGAAGACAATGAGGAACAATGGAAGTAATTAAAATATGCAAATCCTGCGGAATAAATCGTTCTTTTTATTAAGATAAGCCGATTTTTACTTGGTTTCTTTTTGTAAAAATTACATGAGTTTATGGTACAACAGTTAAATGGAATGGTGTATACTTTGTGGATTGGAATGGAGAGGAGGGAGGGATGGAAGCTCTCGTGTCACAAAAGAGAGAGAGAGAGTGGAATGAAATGATGATAATGATACGGACGATGGGAGTTTGAAAAGACACGCAGAGAGATGCGAAGCTTATTGGAGAGTCGGTGGGAGATGAATGGACGATGGGTCGTTGGTGGAACTTCACTCCAGGGAATTCAGAATATAGTTGGATTTCACTCGAGCCATTTCCTCAGCTAGGGCCTCCGCATCTCCTCTGTAATTTGCATGGAGACTTCCATAATGTGGGTTTTGTCTCCAGAACAAAAGAGCACATTTTTGGATCTCATGAACCTCCCTCATTTCCGTTTCAATCTCACCCGGCTCACGAAGGATTTCGGAGGCGATTGCCAACTGAGTCCGGGTGAACTTTGCACGAGCCATGTGATGCTGAAGGATTCCTAAAGAGAAGTATAAACGGAAATAAACCAAAAACTACTTCCATATTCTGTTGCGGTCAACTCTCTCTCTCTCTCT
>JAQGBV010002423.1:0-11587 GCA_034698685.1 Isotomurus pseudopalustris | reverse complement strand
AAGAGGAATCACGACAAGTCAAGACAAGACAAGTCGACATTCCACATTAACGCACACCATCAACGATGATAAGCTCTGCGCTGTTCTGTTGATGTTTTCCAGTCGCTGTCGAATTTGACGACTTTCGTAATTCCTCCTGTGACAACAGATGTGAGGTTTTCAAATTGTTTTTCTTGGAGGGTACAGTTGTGGAAGGAGTGAAGGGACGTTTGTGTTGATTGCGGTTGGTTGTTGTGCAGTTGGAAGAGGTGAATTTGAGGGAGGGGACGATTGAATTCGCCTGAGGAGCCAATCCGCATTTGCGTCGGAAGATTTGGGTCTTCCAATCGGAAGGAGGAACGTCTCGGCAACGTGTGCTCAAGTCAGCTTTGTGTGAGTGAGGGGCGGCAGGTCGTCTCCTTTCCCCCAAACAACTCACAGGACTTTCTTCCCGGAAGTCTCTTCGTGGCTGTGATCGCTTCTCCGAGTGGAGGGCCATTTCAAATGAGGCTGACATTCCTCGACCTCCCGGGCACTTCGCCAAACTCCTGCGACAACCAATTCCGAGTTTTCCTCCTTGAGGAGAGTCCCACTGGACTTCCCTTCAAACTTCTCCCTCCGTCTGCCCTCAGGTGACCACAAACTCCTCCGTCTCCCAAACTCACCTTCTCTCTTCTTAATTGTTTTTGTTTCTTTCAGGTGGTGTGGCCAGCCGGGCGTCATTTCGGAGCCCATCGGCAACGCAACCGTTGCCATCGTCAGCTTTTGGGCTGACAGTGGGAGAGTTGGCAAGGGATTTAAAATAGAAATTAACTGAGTTCCTCACCTTCACGTAAACCTTCCCTTTTTTTCTCGCAATAAATCTGATTCGGCTTCAATCGTATCTTCTCATTTCTTTGCCTTCGGGCGCATCGCGTTGTCCCACGAAGTCTGCTGATGTCGCCTCGACATGCGCAGCAGCGTCCTCAGCATAAATTCATTCGGGGGACAGGCGTCGTCTGTGGAGACTGCGGAGGAGAACTGTGGGAGGTCCGTCGGAAGCGTAGAGAATAACTCCGAGGAGAACGGAGGCCGCAGGGACTCCTGGGAATTCCTCCTGTTTGCCAATCCTGGAACCCCAGGGATCAAAATAGTTGGAAAGCGAAGGGGACTCCGGAGAAGGGTTGTTTGGTCGAGGCCGGAGAAGCTTGTGGGAAGACTGGGAAGCTTTTTCACTTCGACTGGCAAGTTTATTCGCGTGGGAAAGGGAAGACGTTCGGAAGGTGAGGTCACTGGAGGGAGTCGCGTGCCTCGAAGGTCGCCTCACTTTGCACAAAACGTCGACGCAGTCGCGTGTCTCACTTTCCCCGTATTCCTCCCTCCTACCTCTCCACTTTCTCCCACACTCACTTCACTCAGCTCCACTCACATTAAAAAATCAATTGAAATTCTAAATCTCGGAGTTTCCGTTCGGTAAACAAACTTGACAATATACGGAATTGCTTTCACACCTCCGACACGCCTTCCTCCTCAGCTCAACAATCTCCTCTCATTCCAATGAATTCAGCCCCAACGTCAACCTCACGAACGAACGAACTCCACGAACCACTTCGTGGATTCCAGCCAACAACGAAATTAGTAACTTCCACACAACCCCACAAAATGCTAGCGGAGAGTTTTAAACGAAGCTTCGAAGTATCCTCCTCCTGGAAGGGTCACTGGAGCTCAGAGAACACATCACGCCAAGTTCAGAAGGTCTTTTTTGTGGAAACATTGATGACGTGCCCTTTTTAGTGCACGAGAGCTTTGTGAAAGTCGTGTGTGCGATTTCCCGTCTCTGCATCACCTCCGGAGGAAACGCCATCGTCCAACAAAATAACAAACTTCAAAAGTCAACTACTTGCAGCCTCAGAGGTCACAGGTCATGCGCAGAATTAATCCGTGTCAATTTTTGTAAAACTCCCACAAGCAAACATCAAGGCTAACAATAAAGTGCTCGTGGTTCTTAAACAGCGACGTACTTACAGGCGACGCGATGGAGTAAGTTGTGGTGAAGAAGGAGGAGTGCCACTCGCTGATTGTCACTCAGGTCAGAAGGACGGACGAGGGCCTCGTCAGGAAGAAGTTCGCTCTCACTCCAAAGGGCCTCAAAAAGGAACGAACTCCTTCTCCAATCAGAGAACCCAGGTGAGTCACAAAACATTCTTCTGCATTTCCTGCAGAAAGGGAGACGAATTGATTTGACCTGATTTCGTTGATTACATTTTCTGAATCTTTAATAATGGCTGACCGTATTAATTACATAATTTTTAATAAGGTGAGGGAAGTATGATGCGTAGTTTGGTGCAGGAGGGCCGCCCACTTCCTTCTGCGAACGCGGCGGACGGACGGCGAAATGAAAAGGCGCTAGGCGTAGGGATCTCTCGGTCCTACGGAGCGAAGTAAAAGAGAAAAGTAGTTTCATTCAATAATACTAATTAATTAATTCAGGACTTCATTGTGTGATAACCTCGACTTCAACTGACTGCTAATTATTAATTAGTAATTAAGAGAGACGGTTTACTGTTGGAGGAATATTAATTCACGGAACTGAAGAAGCCTTAATTATAAAGTGTTGAGAGTTCGGAAGTTTGAAAATTTCGAGGAAATCTGATTAAAGTGTTGATTAATTAATTAATTAGCCAGATAAGATGAGTAGCATTAGAATACCTAACATTTTTTGTTTTCCTTCGCATTTCTTGTTTGCGTTTCACGTAGGACTTTTATTAATTAAATTTAGTGAATTAACCACAGGTGTGTAAATTGATTGATTGATGTTTGATATTTTATTAGGTCAGCATTAAATTTACAAAGTCGAAGGTTGAGAACTTGAGGAGGAGGAGGAGGAGGAGAAGGCGAGAATCTAAAAAGCTCCGAAGTTGTGCGTGTGAAAGAATGGATATCCAAGAATACATGCTCGCGAGCAGTTTGTCCTTACCAACTTTTGTCGACCTCAGCTTCATTTCCATGAGTGTCGACACTTCCACCTCCGCCTCACCAACTCAACTCCATGTGTGTCTCCTTGACTCTTCCAACACTGCGAATACGGAGTGACCTTGAGCAGAGAGGCTGTGGGCTGAGGATGTTGATGAGAGTCAAAAGGATTCTGTGAACAGACATTAATAAACTGACAGACTTCATTGAGATATGGTGATGTCATTTTGTGAAGTAAAACAAAGAGAATGTGTCGGAAAGGAAGAAATGAGAGACTCGTTCTGTCTGGCGTTTCCACGTGAAATAAGAACATCCCAATCCTTGTAATGTTTTCGGCTTCAGCCTCGTCCCACACTCATTTAATTTATTCTTCACCCTCATCAACACTTTTCATTCACTCACATTTATTAATTCCACTGGAAACCTTAAGCCTCATTAAGTAGGAGTTCCTTCAAGCAAAACTAACGAATAAGTATTTCATCTTCTTCAAAACTCATGTCTTCTTTTGCAAATATAAAGTAAATCAAATAGCAGTTTGCTTCATTCCTTCATTTGCCAGCAGTTGCAGAATGAGGAGATTGGATTTTTAATGCTGAGAGGATTCACTGAGTCTGAGTTTCTCCGATGGTAACGATACTCCCAAATAAATGCGATACTTAATAAATATTCACTCATTACATACCACTTATCTAGAATTAGTCGGTTTCAAATTATTGACTCATTTATGGGAAAGCTCTGTCTACCTGTTGGTCTGTCAGTCTGTCGCGTTAACTCTATTTTCTCACAAAAGGCCCAACATTTTCAAATTTCCAAATATTACGAGTTGTGGGACAGGGAATCTTCATAATTGTTTGCTACCCTGAGTGTCAAATTCATCAGGGTTAAAGGTAAAAGAAAATTAGAATTCAATTAGGGGGCTGTCGGTAGGAAGGACTTAACCTCTGTATTACATCATAACCCATTTAAAGGAACTATGATCTACAGGTCAATAAAAATTTACTTTTAACAATACTTTGAGACTCTAGGGTAAATGATGGCTACTAAGATCGCAATCAACACTGATTACATTTCACCGTGTACTGACCTGTGGGGGCCATGGGGGAGGGGTGGGGTTGGGACAGCAGATTCGTTAGAACGGTGGAGGTTCTTTCACATCATGAAGGATGCGAGCAACTCCACGTCAGAAAAAGTACCTTCCCACTAGCATAACCAAATTAATCGATGAAAATTATTTTTTTGTCATCGGCAAGGAAAGACTGGCGTATTTTAGAAGAACACAATTCTACGTGCCATTCCCGAATCTTTGCTGTGTTGGGTTAATAACGTTCACCGAAATGAATTTCACTCTGAGGTTCATCTTCGGTCTTTTTTTGCTGATTGCAGATAAAAGCCGTTACGATATACCGAGTTTCCAAATTCATGAAAAATTGACTGGCTTCAGAATTGTGCATTGTGTGTAATGAGTATGCGGAGTATCATGATGGAACGCCCTCAAAAATTTAATTTTGACGAACATAAAATCCTCACATTTGTAGTAAGCAATTAGCAAATGTGAAGTTCTAGTCTCCATTTAAAAGAAAGCCTTTCGTGAGATTTCTAATTTTGATTGTTAGTACGATGGACGGGTATTTTTCGGTCTTGTAATAAGAGGTGACTAGAAAGAATTCGACAATTGTGAAGTTCAGCAACTCCATTGCTGCATTGAAAGAATTTGCCACAGTCTTCAGGATGTCGATGGAATATCTCCGTGTCTCCGTTCAAGCATATTAAGTCTTCTTTTGCATGAAATGTCATTATGGATTGAAAACAATCATTTTACTTATTTTTAATCATTTCGACTTTTCATAAAAATTGAGTTGAAAAAATTATGTTCTTAGTTCTTACCTGGATCAATAGTACACAGCAAGTGAAAAATGCAAACAGGATCATTTTTGTTTGAACTCGATGGTGAGGAATGTTTGGGAGTTGAATAAATTAACAGAGATTAGAGCTGCGTGAATTTTCTCAATATTTGTTCCTTCCCGATGCAAATCCTCGCAAGTGATGGCTGACGCGTCTGAATAAATAAGTTAGCTGGAGAGCTTAAAAAGTCGTGAATTGGATTTGGTTTTGACGATTAACGAAACTGTTCATGACCCACTGACAATGACAGCGTGATTGATATTCGTAGAATGCCAAGGTCAATGTGAATTACTTGCTTGCTTTTAAATTCGGAGAAATTTTGCTAATAGAATATTACAACGGATTTGTTACAAGTGGAGAAGTTCTAGTTAAAGTTCAAGTAGCAATTGTCACGTTTCCAGGAATTGAGGAATGAATAATGTGACGCAGATTGTCAAGTTTTACTTCGTGAATTTGTATTTGAAGCTGCGTTGAGTTTGAACATGTCGGTAACACTTGAAGCTTCGTGTGCATTATTACTTATTATTAACTGAATTAAACGATCTGATTTGAAGTGTTGAGGAAATGAATACGGATGATGTTATTGCAGACGGAAAACATGGTGTCTTTCAAACGGGAAAGTCATTAACATATGTTTTAGATAGACTACTACTAACTTCCATTTCCTGCTGAAGTCCAGAAAATTCATTTGGGTTTAATGATGAATTTAATGTTTAATCATCAAACCACTTGTCGCACGTGTGATTGAAGTGTTAGAATAATTAGTTAATTATTTTAATATTAAGTATTGGGACTTGAAAAACAAAGGATAAAAAACCGATACACCTTTGACACTTTATCGCTAATTAGAAACTTAATTGGAGAGTAAAGTGCAGGTAGTGGTACAAATGTAAATCTAATGGTACTTTTCAGCTTCAGGTCAGTCCAGAAATTAGTCATAAGTTGCCAAATGTAGCAAATATCAACGCAATCAGTGCTTATGATTAAAACATTGGCACATTCAAGAGGCAGTCTCAGTTAAGAAAAAATCATCTTCCTTCTGAACTGGATAATGGGCAAAGGTGAGCAATAGAAGAACAAGAAGTATTCATTAAACAATTTTAAGTAAGCAAATTAAGTTTACATCTCAGCCTTCAGTAATTGTTTAGTTCTTACTCATTTAAAATAACACAAGCAGTAAATTTTCTGTTGGCATTGAATGGAAAAACGAGATAATAAATTGATAGGCAGATACGATACCCTTAAATATGAGAAAAGTTAAATATTTGCCTAATAATATATATATGCTACGTAACTGAAATCTAATACTTAATCAGATAATAATACTATTAATCTCAATTCGGGGAAATTCATCCCGTTAGTTTCAGGTATTAGCATAAAAATGAACCTTACAGTACGTTAAGTTGCGAAGCACTGAAAAAATGAAGATTAAGATAAATATGAAAGCCAACAAAAGCCATCGTAACGAATACAATTCTGAGAGAGAATAAAAAATCCAGTACAAAAATTACAAACTCAGGGTTCGAAATTCTTCTCCCTCAGTCACTACAATGAAGGATTTAAGAATACACTCTTGATAGGATCATCTTTATGGGATCTTCTTCTAGCGACCAGTAATGTTTTTTACGGTTGGCCATAGGCAAGAGAAACATAGGGACGAAGAAAGTATAACAAGACGCACGAATCTACTTCAGAAGTCATTTCCAAAACCGGATTGATGTTAGTTGTTCATCGTTATTTCCTTGTTCCAGCAATATGAGAATAGAGACCAGTCTGTTCATGCTTCGTTGAAGAAAAGATGCTCTGAAAGTCACCAGTTTTCCACCTACTCACACTTTACGAGCAGATTCCACCTAATTAACAGTCAGCCAAGTCTCCAAGTCCGCTATAAAGAGCAGACTCAACTCGGTACGAAGGATACATTCGTCCTTCACATGATAGCAATACAGAACAAACATCACAACCTTAAACAGGTCTTTACTCAAGCAGGTTAGTTTCTTGTACGCTTTCACCATACGAACAGAATCTAAACTGGACATTAACTTTCTTAGACGTCTTAATCTTAGTTCAGATGGTTTTATCACTTCCACAAAATTGGACCACCATCCGAAGTTCCTCATCTTCTTTTTGTTGCTGAGTGAAGCGAGGAGGCAATTTGAAACCAAGATGGGATACGCTCACAAACGCGAGCAAAAACCTACCGCTGACGAGCGCAACCGAAAAAGTAGCGTTCTTATGCCCTCTCGAGCGGTGGTGTAGGTGGTTTTAACATCGGCAACTCTGAGTCGGGTGAGTGAGCGAAAGAATGAGTCGTGGGCGGGTGATTGAACGGTCTAGAATTCAGCGAATTGAAAGGAGTAAGTAATTTAGTGAGAAAATTGGTCGTGAGCGGGTAGGTGAGCAGTCTGAAAACGAGCGACCCTGAATAAGTGAGTGAGTGAACGAAAAGTTTCATCGTGAGTAAGTGAGCGAAGAGTTTCATCGTGAGTGAGTGAGCGATACACTTACTCACACTCACAGCTCATTAGCCCAGTCAATTTGGGCTTATAAGATTAGTTTGATGTCTGTCTGTCTTTCTGTCTGTCTGTGCGTTATACGGACCATAACTCATGAACGGTTCAACTAATCTGGCCACAATTTTGTCCACACACGCCTCGGATAAATACGAAGGTCGTATCAATGATTTTGGAGGCAATTTTTGAACCCAGCAACCGGTGGGGGTCAAATGTGTATGACCCAAAGGGGTCTTTTGCTTCCAAGTAGCCGATTCGAATAGTTTCATCTAAGAATTCTAATTTGAATCTAGGAATGCGAAGTAATCGGAAATTGTTTGATGTAGTCCGGCCACTAGGTGACCGGTGTGGGTGGAAATAGATTGACCCGAGGGAGTCTTTTGTTTCCAATTAGCCGAATGAAAAGTAAAGTCGAATTGTTTGAGACAATTGGCCCAGTAAGAGACCAGTTGCGGGTCAATAGGTGACCGGTGGGGTTCAATCGTGTTTGACACGAGGGGGTCTTTTGTGCAATTTAATAGATCCATTTTCTTGTAGCTGTCAGATTTAAAAAATAAATTTCAAAAGTATTGATTTAAAGTTTCACATAATTAGCCAACCAATTAATCAGTATGATTCAAATGCCAGTGGCAGTAGAAAGTTGTGCGCTTCTACTTAACCGATTAGAAATATAACTCAGATTGGAATGCCCGTGTATTAGCTGATTACAATATTGAATAATATCAGGACCAGAATCTGGAAACAATAAGA
Organism: Isotomurus pseudopalustris; assembly: GCA_034698685.1. Taxonomy (NCBI): domain Eukaryota; kingdom Metazoa; phylum Arthropoda; class Collembola; order Entomobryomorpha; family Isotomidae; genus Isotomurus; species Isotomurus pseudopalustris. The sequence goes on along the minus strand of JAQGBV010002423.1, from coordinate 3,491 downwards.
GTTTCCCAACAAATCCAGAGAGGTTCGGGGGCACAGCCTTCGATAATTTATTCACTTTTAATTGTTTTTAACGTGTGTCAAGTTTAGCCGTTTAAAATTGTCCGGGCTTAAGAGACTGCTTGGCATGAAGTTTTTTTATTACGCCCTTAGCGGTTAATAGTTATTATATTTTTTGCCAATAATAGTAATTAAATGTGCCGTCTACATTTCTATTTCCATTTTTAGCTGCATTTTACTGTGTCATGTTCTACTTATTATTGCACGTAACGAGGAATTTCTGTACTTTGGCCCCAAAATCCATGCTTCATGGGAAAAGTAGCATAAAATTGGGGCACAATGGGACAGAAATTACGTGCACTGACTGTATATACTCGCTACAGGTCTGCTCTACATGATATCAAATGTCAGTGCTAGCTCTTTAAGCCATTCGTGTGCTCTTCTGAGTTAGTGAAAGAGCGATTCAAGAGGATAAAAAACCTATCCGTCAGTGAGTGAGTAAGCGAAGCTGTGCGATCCTGAGTGAGTTAGTGCGCAGTGCAGTATAGAGGAAAACACTTTTCATGATTGAGTGAGTGAGTGAGTGAACGGTGCGAAAAACAACTTTTCTTCGTGAGTGAAAGAGAGAGCAATGAATTTGATCCTGAGTGAGAGAGTCAGTGGTGCTGTGCGATCGGGAGCGAGGAAGTGAGCGGCACAGAGGAAAAAAGTATTGTAATAATTCGATGTTATGTACCAACTTAACCTTAAGAACAATGTTTTGTACGGTAATGGGGTTTTTCTGGGCGAGTTTCACCAAGGTGAGGTAGGTGTCAAAGTACTCATCTCCTTTCTTGTCGTCCTACCTGGTCTGTCCAAAATTAATGTACGAAGAAAAAACACACAAGTTAATACACACACAAAACACACATTCGCATAAAAATTATTAATATATCAATCGCTTACCTGATCGCAGTCTCCATCGTGACCAGGGAGCTCTGCCTTTTTTACCGGAATCCCTTAGACCCCTTCACCTTGAGTTCCAGCAGCAGCAGCAATAACAGATTTTGCTGATGAATATCCCAGCATCTAAAAAACCAAAGGATGCCGTGGTTGGATCCTCCGGAGTCTGCACTAATCCGGTGTCAGCGATTTGATTCTTAAAGGTATCTGGAAAACATAATAAATATTATTGAAATTAAAATTTTTTAAATGCACGTACAAAGGTATTTAAACAAGTTAATCACAAAAAACTGGTGGTGGCCAACATTTTGAAGTGTCTGGCTTATTCTCTTCAACTTGTTTTGAATTTTCTTGAGCAGCTGCTTCTGCATATAACTAAGTCCTCCTAACTTAGTAGCGACAGCTTCAAAAGTTAAAGCCCCGCCTCCAGTGACTCGAGACAGTTCGGATCGTTTGTAGACGACCGCTGCAAAAATGACGAAGTCGCTATAGCTGACCTTCTGGTCCACGGGCACTTTACTTCGCCGCCCTCCCTGACCTCTGCACCAGAAGTCTGGTGGCTCTCAATTTTTGTTTTCTTTGTTTCTTAGGATTCTTCTTTTTCATCTTCAGCAGAGTTGGACTTTCTGTTTTCTGCCAATCTTAGCTTTCACTTCTTCTTAAAGCTAAGTGGAAACACTTTCGGTCTCTAGTTCAATCAGGCTCCCGCTGTGCACCTTCCTGCAATTCGTCATTTTTCGGAGGATTCCTTTTTCGTCCTGGACCATTAGCAGTTGGAGCCAGTAAAGGAGATGAGTCCAACAGGGCGACGTTTGAAGCTCTTCCCCTACGACTTCACAAAGACAAACAATTATTGAATCCACAGCATCCGACTTCTTCACTGGAGACTGTATCTGAAGAACCAAATTTAATACATAAAATTATACACACATAAACAGTTCTTACAATCATTAAATCAAAATTGTTAATAACTCGCTTTACTGAATCCTGAAGGTGGATGAGTGGTGGTGGTGGGCCCCACAGGAGCCACACTTTCAGACTAAAACTGCAAGTGTCTGAAAAAAATTAAGTACCCACCTATGAAAATAATATTAAATTTAATATAAATCTTAATAAAGTAACCATATTGGAATTTCAAGGAGGGTGGGACAAGCTTTGGGAAGAACCACAACCCTACCTCTGATGATGAATCCATGAAGTATGTACGTGTAGTTTTAATTCTCCAACTTTTTCCATCAAGCGATAGAATTAACGCAGAGCAGTGTTAGTGTTTGTCATCCTCCAGGTGTAAGGAGCTGGTTGAATTCTAGAGAATTCAATTTCTCGAATCACCTCAATGACTTTAAGGACGGCATTGAACAGTTCAGTGGACATGTAAAAATTGAGGAAAATAGTAACCTTCAATTACCTTTTAGTGTACCTTTTTTATGGGTTTTTGGACAAGCAGCAGATTAGAATGTACCTGTGGGTTGAGTACGTTGGGGGAAATTAGTGTTTTAATGTTGCCCGTGATAAGTCTTATTGGAAGGAATCTTTAGTTAAAGGGTTCTACTCTTCAAGGCTTTGATATTTAGATTCCTTTGGAGTGGAACAAATTTCATTGAGCAAGTTTGTCAACTTCATGGCCAAGTCTCAAAACTCCGTTGATTTAAGCCTGATAATGCTAGGTTTATAGGGTTTGCCATTTAAAGCATTTTCTCTGCCTTTACGTAAATGGACCATGTTCGATCTTCTTGTTTGTCTCAAATCGCAAAAAATGAGAAATGAGAAACGAATGAGTTTGACATTCAAATACATAGCTAGGAAATTATATTTGTATTCTCTTTGAGGAATTTCGTCGTCGTAAACGAACGCACTCCTTGGGTGCATGTTCTCTTTGTATTCATCGATGCTGCTGATGCTAGGAGTTTCTTGAATGAGAAGATCATACTAATATCTGTGATTTTAAAAACTACTAAAACTAAAACAATAACTACCTTCTTCTATTTTGCAAATCTGGAACCCGGAGAAAATCTTGGATGGGATTTTGAGCTATTTTGAGTCTAAAATTTTTTTGAGATAATATAATTATTTACTGATCCGGAGTCGTCTAACAAAATTCCGTTGGCCCTAAGTTTTTCAAGCATGAAGTATTGGAAGATGTTTTGGTGAGAGAGAGTGAAGTAGAGTTTTAGAGAAGGAGAGAAACAGGGAGTTCTTGTCCCAGAATTGTCTCAGACTGATTTGGATTTCTGAAACCTATTTGAGTTTATGCTTTTTAAAAATCTCAAACATGATGAATGCGAGTTGATATTTTAGGAACGCAAAATACACCCGGTGGAGGTACACTAAAATGAAAATTCACAAATGACACATTTTTAAAAACATTTCTTTTTTAAGTAGATTGTTTACAAATGTGGACTTTCAACTGACATGTGACATTTAAAAGAATATATCGGAGGATTCGATTATTTCTTCACTTCTGTACTTGAAATTAAAACACATAAACAGAAAAAACTTAGGTGAGGATAGTAAATGGATAAAACTAGACCCCGACAAGTTTTCTTTCCCAC
>JAQGBV010002422.1:0-11588 GCA_034698685.1 Isotomurus pseudopalustris | reverse complement strand
TAAAGCCAAGCGGAGGTTGAAGCAGTTTGAAGTCTCCAATATTCTGGACTATACATTTTATTCTCAAAAATGAACGCCTTCGGGGGAATCATCCGCCTGTGTTTGTTTGGGATTTTTCTGATGGCCGCTGTTGACCCAGCAGGTTGCACACTTTGCAACTTAACGCATTTATTGAATTGTAGTACATAATCCATGCTCACCGAATCCCTGTGAAAGAATTGGAATTGGGTGAACCTTATTACGAAGGAAAAACACTTCAAGCAATTTTGTGAACGCAAAAATTTCTAAATGCCTAGTTCCACAAATGCTTTGAGTAATTTTGGCAAAGAAAGTAAATTACATGACAAAATGTTAATTCGGTGTTTTTATTCTATTTGGAATTACTGAACCAGCTACCTGCAAAACTCATGGAGGAGAATGTCGAAGAGTTGGAAGTTGTGTTCGAGGATAGTATCTTTACAAAGAAGCTCCATCAGAACGCTGCATCAAAAAGATTGCTGCACTTGGTTGACAGAACAAGCTGAACAGAACTCAATTGTCTTAATTGGAGTAAGCTATCGTTTATCTAATGTACTTATAAAAACTAAAGCGAAATTATATGCATTAGTTTTTCTAGCATGTTCACAAAAACCAAATGACTAAGAAATCAATGCAAGCAATAAAACTCTATCTTAAATTAAATCGTACGCTATGAATTATCCAGGTATCCTTTATTGTAACATCAATTATTCAGGGACTATGAATCCTGAGTGCCATAAATTCATAGTTGTCCCAAAAGATAGCTCGGATCTCTGATTGTAGGCTAATATCATAAAACAAAAAATTGTCTGGCTTTTTCAAGTGATTTCAATGGCTTTGAAGTTTCAAAAATTAAACAAGGGGAAACTACTTCACAATTTTTGGATTTCTTGTTGAATCACTGGACAATTATCAGCCTGCGACAATAATGAGTGATTTCGAACTTGAACCCAAGAATTCTTGTATCTCTTCATGCCCAGACACCATACAGCATGGTTGTTTTTTTAGTTCATTCAAAGTGCTTGAAGGCTAATCAGAAGTGAGAAAAAAGTGTACAAGGAATACAGAAGCGAGTTTTACTTTGGTTTTCATGTGAAGTATCTTCCTGCTTTGGAATTTGTTAAAGAAAAAAATCGTAAAAACTGCGTTAGAGGACTGACTGCGAAGGAGTTTAAAGTATTGCTTCTATTATTCTGTTTCAGTGAATATTTTGACTGTCTCGTGATTTGGAGGGACACGATGAGTAAAGTTTGCGAGGTTTTTTCACTCTATGTTTTAACCTCGCAATGTATTTTTGGAGCTATGTTTTCAACGCACGATGTATTTTTAGCGATTTTTTGCTGTAGTTGTATTTTTGAAACTATGTATCTTGTGGACACAAGTGAAAGAAGTAGTCAATTTAGAAATAGAAGGTATACCTAACAGGAACTCCTCGTAAGAAACAATAATATTACTCATTTGAATTAAAATAGACGGACTGAGTGACTGAAAACCTTTCGAATACAATTTGCATAACATCACCAGTTAAAACAACAACAGTAATATTAAATCTATTTAAGCATAATAACATTCAGAGAAAAAGGAAAGGGAGAAAAACGACCCTACAGGAAATCTGGGTCATGGAAATTTATAAATAAGGAACGCAGGTAATCATAAAACGTTTACTTGTTGCACTTGCCAATTCACACATAGGTACCTTTCTTCTTACAAGAAAACGTTTAAGGCAAGAGGGTAGCAATGTCTGGAGTCCAAATCATAAGGAAGTACATGTCTACTTTATCAATACAATAGTAAGATGCATTTAAGGTGAAGGTGAAAGAGAAAGTGTCTGCCTTCTGCCTTGCAGCCTACGGAGGTAAGTGGTGAGTGTACGAAACGTCATAAAAGCAACCTTTGCTCTGTGTGTATTGCTGGAGTAAGAAATTGTTGTATGCAGAATGCAGAGTGAGTGCGAAGAAGATTCAGTTGGTAGTTGTCTGTGAGCCTTTGAGTGAGGAGCATCGTTGGCTTACTTAGCATTAGTTTAATTCCCACTGAAACATTTCGTGAGTCTCACAATTCCTTCTTCTCCGTTTAACATTGACATTCTCAAGTTGTTGTATATCCTTTAGTATTGACTGAAATTAGTTGCTCATTGCAACGTTCACAGGTTAAAGTTCAACTAAAAATAAAGTAACCAACTGATCACATTATTTGGACATCAACAGCTGCTAATTGTGGGTTGTGTTTAAAGTGATATTCTAACTTCAAGGAAAGGCTTAATGAGCCGTGGCACTAATTAACTGAGGCACATCAACTTCATAGTTATCTACTGTTTCACTGAAGACTTGTTGAAGAAAACTAAATTGAGGATATCATGGCAATTTTAACGATTGAAAACATTCATCCAAATGAAACTGATGATGGGTAAGTTAAAACCCTTTTAAGACTTCGCGTGTCATCTGTAGAAGAATAATGTGTGTCAATTTTTAAACTTAAATCTACCACATAATTGACTACAATTACAAAATAATTGATAGCATCCACCTATCCTTCACTTTTTAATAATTATATTTCAGGTCTTTTATTGAAGCCGAGGTTATTTGGGTCTCTGATGTTAAAGCTTCTGGACCCGGGAACACTAATTTTCGTTATTTCCAAAGAATTTTGCTAGCTGATAAGACAACTAATATTCTTGGCATCATTAAATCTTTGAACCAAGATCACCTCGTGGAGTTACAACTGACGGAGAAGGTATATGTAAAAACTAAAAACTAGTACTGGAGTCATAAGATTAAATCTTCGTTTTAATTTAAGGTGGGAAAGTACTTCCGGATTCCACTGTGGCCGGGAACTATTGCGCCCTACAATAAACGCTTCAGTGTTGGGGAACATGTCAACGGAGCTGAGTTGTGGTTTTCAACGGAAGACGTTGTCAACTGGGAAGAATTGGCAACCGTCGATAATGCCGCTAATATTTCTCCGACAATCCCATTTCATTTTTTGAACTTCACTCACGTGAAGGAATTGGATGCGGACATGCCGTTTGGTAAGCTTTTTAAATGTTTTCATAGTTTGCGTGTAAAATAAAGCACAATCAACATAATTGTTGATTTAGAAGTGCCTAGATTTTATTTGTTGTAGCCAATTCAATATACATCTGATTTCTAACCTGATTGTATTAAACGTTTTATTTTAGACGTTCTTGGAACAGTAGTACAGAGTTACGAATTGGATGAATATCGTCCTCCCACCACGGAAGTTCAACTGCGAATTTCTGTAAGCATTTATAGAGTCTTGAATTATTAAGCTTTTGGACTAACAATAATTTCTACTTCATAGGGTGGAACCATTACTCTTGCAGGGTGGAATACCTGCTCCGATATTCTAGGACAAACAGGTTTGAATGGCGAGCCAATTAAAGTCGCAATTAAAGGTGTGCGGAAGCTCGGCACCAACCCTGACACTAGTTCTCACGTTGGAAACACGGCGGACATTTTTGTGGTAAAGTACAGGGAAATACAGGACATTGTTGATTCAGGGAAAATATGTAAAAAATGTTTGAAACTTATTTGTAGATTCATGGAGAAGAAGACTTACTCATTTTTGACGAGCTTAACATGGAGGATTACAGAACTACATTCGGATAAACTTGTCCTTTTTTATGTGTTTACTTCCTTAGAATAACAAAAGAATTCACTGGGAACTCAGTTCTAGGCTGTTTATTCGCATAATGTGTTTTTACAAAAAACCTATTATGCGATATCGCGGAAATTAGTATGTTTAAATTATGGAACACATGCATGTAAATATTTTGGAATTAAATATGTGATTTTCAATGAAAATGTTTGTATCGATTAAGATAGCCAAGCTGTATGAGTATGGTTAACATAAAGAAATACATCCTAGCATACCATCATTCCTGCAGGTTTTCAATTTTACTATACTTAATAAATTCGGCCTTGAAGTAAATAGACAACGCACTGGACACACGCAATCTGGAGAAAAGAAGCCTTTGGAGTTTTCGAAGATCCCATTGTACTACTTCCTTGTTCTAGGTATCAATATCCCCCAAGGTTTGTGTATTGTATCGGATTATTTTGATTCAGAACGAATTTGGAAGTTACCAATAAATTGAGTTTTGTTTTTACTCCTAATTAGTCAATTACTAATTACTCACTAATCAAAACTAAAGAAAGATAAGGTTCAATTGAGTGAACAACAAAGTGTACAATTAATAGGTTTGTTGTGGGATCTCTAATCGTTTGTGCTTTCATTGTATTATTACACCTGGATTGATAAACACTTCTATTCATTACAAGATGAATGTGGCAACCATATGCAAATAACAACACTCCATTTCTCAGTAAGATTTATTCCACAGGCAATTTAAAAAATAATAAGCTTCACACAAAGTCAGAGACGTTTAAATCAAGCCGAGATTATGGATTTGCATTAACATAAGCAACTATCTTGGAATTCAAACTCTTCTCAATACTCCTAATTGCATGCTTGCATTCATGATCATTCATTAATGATTAATACATTTCCCATGCCCCACCAGTCTATAGATTTCTATTCATAAAACAACGTCAAGTAAGCTATGATGTTAGATCTATTGGCTACAGGCCAAAGACTTCATGTTTTCATCGAAAATATTTCACCCTAAACTTGTCAGGAATACAAATATCCGTCACTACTACTAACAGGAGCAATTGTGAACTTGATCAAGGTTCATAAAATACTTGTGTAGCTCTTGAAGGCTTTAAAAAATTATCTCCTGGCTGGCGATTCATACTAAAAGCTAAAGATGTAAAACTTGTGTGTGTAGAAGTGCTGATATCAATGATATACAAGCAATTGACAGAGAAGAAGTGACAAATTCATGGAAATAGAAATGTTATGCTAAGACCTTTATTGGATGAATGGGAAAGGTCAATAAAAATAAATGTAAGCTTACCACGAAAACACAGAAACATTACCTTTCGCTGGTATAGGGAATTCAACAGAGAATCAGTTGTCCATACGTATCATTCATTTACACTTCTATGAATTCGCAAATCTACATGAATCCTTTTTCCTTAATACACGTCATCGTGACCATAATATGTTATATAACTGGCTGGCGTGTAAATGAATCTGCTTCTGGTTTCAGTAATTTCCGTTCCTCATGAAAAATTCAAATTCAGACAAAAAGGTATAAAAATGAAATTCAATAAGTTAGAAATTTTTCCTGCTGCGTTGGAATTTATACAGCGTCGATTGTTTTGAGTTATTACGGCTGTTTTGTGTCAGTATTTCGGACATTTTATGCACCTAATTTCAGTTTTCTTTCTATTCCATTTCCTACAGTTCAAAAAAGTTTGACAAAATAGAAAAAAACTTAAACAAAATTATACTAACGTAGGAATAATATTTATTCAAATGAGTCTGCTGAATGGGCAGTTTTCTAGTGACTAAAGTTAAACGCCATGAAGATAACGTGGTTTTCTCAGTATTTAATGAGACAAGCGAATGAACGAAACACTTGGAAATACTTGTCATCTTATCCTTCTCAATTTACAGTTAGGTTTTAAGTCATTGCCAGTCACATGAGAACTCTTCTCTCGGTTGGTTTGGTGAATTCCTGCTCATCAAAACTTTTACTTGCGTACAATGGCTACAAGACGGACAATGTGTGTTATTCTTTTATGCTTCACACTCGCAGGTAAAAGAGTTTTGCACATGTATATAATAATCGCCATCGTTTAGAACTGTTGTTTTGGAAGAATTTGTTTTTAATGTATATTTTCACTCGTTGTTTAAAAATACAGTGACAGGTTCACCTGTGGAAGGCATAAATTCCACCATCTTGGTCTTTGCAAGAAGTGGAGCTGGCATCTCTTCAACAGTAAATAAACCAATTATTTTCATAAGTCAATTTCAGACGCGCGATTACTTTCAGATTACGTTGAATTTTACAGATGAGAATGTTGCTGGGAAATTTCACTCCACCAAATCGTAGTGAAACTGGGTCCTCTAACTCCACGAAGTCTGTGATAACCGAGTATGTCATTCCTATTTCTGAGAACCCACCTTTATCATTCCTAAAGATTGTGGACATCGACGGAGTGACCGATGGCAAGCTTCCTGAAGAAGACGCTTACGTTCAGGCAACATTGAAGACAAACCTTACTCACCCAGAAGGACTGAATACATTGAGGCCCACGGCAGTCCTCATTGTGTCTCCATTTGATGACAATCGATTCGACTCCGAACAATCCCTCTTCGTTAAAATGCTCAAAAGAATTACAGACGTTGAAAAATCTGCTTACAGTAATTATATTCCAGACATTAACATTCTTCTCTTCTCTCGACTGATGACAAAAACAAAGTCATCTCAGAAATCTCCTTCAACTAAACTGGAGAGTCTTAAAGCTGCAGCAATTAAACATGTGAATGGTCTCTCCCAAAATATCTCCACCCTTGTTGGTGAAAACAAAGGCGATGAATATGGATTAACTTTAAATGAAAATGGAACTTACAGACTTCTTAACCGCAAATTGGATCCTTCGAACGTGTTTAAAGCTGCGGCTAATCTTGCAAAAAGGAACGGACTTTTACACCAAGAAGGAATAATACAGGACTTCATTAATCTCCGTTTCAATACGAAAAGTGGCAATGGACAGATGAAAGCTTTTCGCGTTCCTTTCACTGTCACTCCGGACTCCGTAGATGTTGAATATTTTACACGCACAATAGTGCGTAGCGAACAAGGAGAAATCGATGAAAATGAAGTGAATTCCGCCCTTCAAGCGACCTACGAAGGAAATTTGAAGAGCAGAACAGCACCCATCATTCCAAGACTTCAAGCTTTCTTCCAATCTTCAAACATCACAGAATTCTCCCACCTCCCTTCAACTCAACTGGGAAAAGTAAAATTGTTCCAGTCACTTCCAATTGCAATTGAAAAAGACGTTGTGAGTATCCTGGAGAAAGCACTTAATTCGACAATGCCACCTTTCACCCACTCACTCACAGTTGGCCATGGTTATGATCTCCTCAGAGATGAAGTCCTCCCTCCAACCTCAGTCCCATTTTCTCCTATAACATTTGACACGTGGAAGTTTTCTGGAATGGGATATCTGCTTCCTTCCTTCTTTTCTTGTACGAAGCTCCAATACCCTCAAAGGCAGGAATACGAGTATAAGAGGGTGTGGAGATCACAGATTCCACAGGAAGCTATTCTATGCAACCTGGCGTGACGCACAGTCAATTAACAACAACGGAAGTACCAACTACTTCGGAGTATTCCCCTTCGATTTGTCCCACAAGGTTAAGTTCAAGCTCACCAACTGGCACAAATGAGCCTTCTGCTTCTGAGTACCCACTCGTCAAAGGAATTTTACTTACAATCCCAATTCTGGGCATAAAATTGTTGTGGAAAGTCAACGCACCAATCTTCCGGGTGAAAGTGACAATCCCACAAAAATCTGTGAAGGAATACCAAAAAACGACACCCACTTTGTATTGGCATTAATGGTTTGCAAATGGGGAGCTGGTAATTCATACAAAATGCAAGTCCTTGAATCTTACTTGAAAGCATCAGCAATTGCAAGAGAGTAAGTCTAACTTCATGGGAGTCTGTTTGAACGGACTTGAATGCAATACAGAATCATAAAAACATTAAAATGCCGCTTTGTTATGTCTAGAAATGAACGGAAGGATTATGAGGAAGCGGCGAGGATTCGCAACCAGCATCTTGAAGACGAAAGACGAAAGAAAGAAGAATGGGAGAGAAAGCTGGAAGATTTGCGTAAGAAAGGAAGAGAAGTGAAAGAGAGAAATCGAGCAGAACACAACCGACTGCATGCAGAGCGAATGGGAAAATGGGAACGGGAGCAAGCCCAACGAATGTTTGAGTATGAGCAGCGATTAAATGAAATCAATTTATTAATCCAGGAAACACTCCAAAAACAAAAGGAAGCAGCTGAGGAAGATGAAAGGAATAAGTGTGGGAAATATGTTGAGCGGGCTTACAGATTTACAGTTAATCAGGGAATATCTTTTGTCAAAATGGTTCAATCCATGTATATTTACGTAGCCAAAAACATTAAGAAGACAAGTGATGTAATTTTTGCAGTGTACAACCAACATCAACAATTGTAGATTGAACGTGTTTAGTTCAATATATCCGATATTGAGATTTATAGGTAAAAAAATCAAAAAGATATTGAGATATTTGTGTTTCCTCTTATGAATTTGAATAAAACCCTGAGCTGCATGGCCACATTAATAATCTGATGGATAAATGTTGCTGTTCTCAGATGCTTCATGTTATCCAGATACTTCTTCTGGTCTTCTATTAAGAGGTTTCATTTTAAATTGGGGATCAGGACAACTTTAAAATACCTGCAAACCTATTAAAATGCTTTTGTGAATTCACGGCATGAAACAAATATGAAAATTGAGGACGCTTAGGAATTACACACTGACAAAACTGCAGTCAGCATGAAAACTGCAAACAAATACAGGCGAAAGAATCCTCCTAACGATTTCATATCCTCATCTAATTTTTGTACGGCAAAAAAACTTAAGCTGCTTGACCTGATTTCAATCAACTGATTGGAAGGTGTACAATCAAAATGTTATGAAGGGAATCTCAATTGCGTTTATGGATTTTCTGAACAAGAAGAATAATCCGGATGAAACTAGATCTATTGAAGTAGCCCTATTCCCGAATAATGTTAATTAATTTTTTAGCAGGGCACACATGCATCGACATCAGGAAAATAATTATTTAATTAACAAATGCAAATATATCCCCTTTAAAGAATGTATTGTCCAACTAAAGCTTCGCCTGATGAAATGAATATTTATCTCTCATCTTCTTGAATTCAGAAAATTCAGCCGCGACAAGATCATAGTTTGTTGCCACTTTTGAAAACGAAAATTTAATTATTACAAACAGTTTACAGTAAACTTGGGATACTTTAATTAATTGTACATAACAGCATTTTTTATTTCATTTTCCTGTAGCCTTGCTAGCGCAGTTTCGGCACCAGGTTCCACGTCCTTCCGCACGTGTCCCACTCCCTGCTTACCTGCCGGAAAATTACATTAAACAGTACCAGACGAATTCCCAAATGTCATTTGCAATGGGTGCAAAGGGATGTCAACTGACTATTAAAACACTTCCTGCAGTCGCAACTGCACCCAGCATGAAATTAGTTAGCAGACATAGGCGAAAGATTCTTTAGAATCACTTCATTTTCTCCGGTAAAATTTTGCTGCACAGATGACTCGAAATAGCATGAACTTGGCCTCCTTTGTTTCCGCTTCATTAAAGGAAAACATTGGCACAATTTATGGGACACAGGGCAATACTTGTGTACACTTTAAAAACCCCTTACCAAAAAAACCTCAACAGCAAATAATAACCTTATACAAGGGGTTTAATTCCAAATTAATCAAAATACAATTGGGAGTCTTTTATTATCTTCCTAATGATCGTTCGCACTTAATACGTGACAATCCATTAATGGGCTGCATTTTAATTACTTTACATGCAACAAAAAACCCGAGTTGAAGAAATCGGAAGGCAAACGACTTAATTGTTATCTGGGGAATTTTGTTTTTTACATTATCACAGAAAGATTAATAATCCGGATTAATCCAACTATATTAAGTTATCAACACAAACGCTACCTTGTGTGTTTGATGCCTTGGTATGAAAATGTAAAGTATTAAAATGGGAGTCTTGTAAGAACCCTTTGATGCTGAGAAGTAGAACAGTAATGCATTTCTAAGAAGATTTTAATATAATATTGTTTTAATGTTGTTTCTTTTGTATTCGTTAACTTATAGAATTGTCTAATAATATACCAGTCGTCCGTGTCGATAGCAGTTTTAATAAGTTTGGAATGCAAAAATATGTGTTATTGAGTCATGACTCATGACTCAATTTTATGCGTGGACGAAAAAGGGAGATGAAGGTGTTTAAGTGTCAATCATTTGCATTTTTATGTGCTGTGCTTGAATATGAACGGGTCATATCCCAACAGGACATTTCGTTAAATATACAACTACACAAGTTAACAGAATATTCAGCAAGGAACATTATATTCCTTGCTGAATATTCTGTTAACTTGTGTAGTTATGTGATGGACAGGTACGACTACCATTTTCATATTAAATTTAAACATTTTAAAGCTTAATTCATTTTAAGTATTTGTGTGTGGAATTAGTGCGTAGGAAAACTCAAATACAATTCCGAAGTTAAAAGCTAATTTATCCAATTACTCCAAAGAAACGTCTACGGATTAGCCAACACTTTTGCGAAAATGAGCCGGTTGATGATCATGTACCACAAACCGAATTATAGCTGATGCTTTTGGGATTACATACGCTGTCAGTTGTATATTGGTCATAAAAATAAACCCAAAACAAAATTCCCCAGATTGAATTCAGTTTCTGTAGTTTATAATTAATTGACTTTTAATGATATGATGTGCTGAAAAAAACAATACACAGAATTTGGAAATTTCCCAGATAAAATTCATGTCGTACGCCATCCCATTAACTGTGATTTTGTTGTTGTTCCAAAGCAAATAAAGAGTATAGGGCAGACAATTAATTACAGTCACGCACTAATTGTGTACAGTAATTCTTTAACTAATTTGTATTTAATGACTTTAATGACTGTCAGCATTTGATTAGATTGAAATTCTTATTTAAACGGCTGAAACAACGTGTTGTCAAACACAATTTCAAGCAGCTGGAAATTTCAAGGATTTTGTACTGCACAAAACAATCTGAAAACATGAAGTCATTCGAAGCAATTGTTCGTGCGTGTCTGCTGGCAATTTTCATGCTGGCTGCTGTTGTGTCAGCAGGTAATATAATAATACACCGATCTTTTGCAGCAACTAAAGATTTAAATGTTGTTTTAATCTTGTATTTAAATCTTCACCCGCAGGCCCCATCAACATTTGCTGGAGACGAGCCGATGACCCCAGTGACAACGCTGCAGATGGATCTGCTGCAGAGCGGGAAAATATGGGACGCTCTTTTCCAAATTTCCCGACGCCCTCCAACCAACCGCACTAAAAGCCAGGATGCCGTATTTTTACATATACCACTAAACATTGGCCCAAAATTCAGAACAATAAACCATTAAATCACAAATGCAATTGGCATTTTATTTTACCTTTTATGATTGTTTTAAAAAGCCCTAAGATTCAAGGGCTAATTGAAAACTGAGTAAACCATTCTACTCGTGAACCAAAGTATCGCAGCGATATATATAAACTAATGTAATTTGTAGCGGTAGAATCCAGAATTTAGAACTAGGAAACCTTGTACACAACAGAGATCAGAATTTAGAACTTAGAAACTGTATTCCCAACCTAGACCCTGAATGGAGTACCCTGCAGTGTCAAAATTTGCCTTCAAGTAATTTGCAGGTCCAGACCTATCCAAAGATACCCCGCATGACATGGTTCCAAAATTAGCTGTTTAACACTCCGGGACCCTGCAGGGAGTACCCTGCAGTTATCATATTAGGTTCGCTGCAATCTACTCGTCAAGACCTTTCCAACGATACCCCATAT
>JAQGBV010002421.1:0-11591 GCA_034698685.1 Isotomurus pseudopalustris | reverse complement strand
GTTTTGGTTTGCTGTGACCCCCCAAATGAACTTACGGAAATCAGGTGGACATCACCAGAATCACAATCGCTTTCCCTGTCCGAATAAACTTTATTAAAGAAAATGTGTAGGACAGAGCTTAATTTATTAAGCTCCAAAAATGTGGGGCAATGGCCAGATTCACCCTGTACATAAAATGAATTCAACTACATCCAATCCTTTATTTGCCGAATATAAACCAAAAATCGCGTGTGTAATTTTTGAAACGTTCCGGTAGTATAATATCATCATCATCCTTCCCTCGATACATCCTAAACCAACGACTTAGCTTTGTCCTGGTAAACAAGTTTCTGGCAGAGAACGTTTCCAGAAATGGAATTTACTTGTTTATCAACCAGCATGTGGTTATTTGAGTTTCGATCTCTGTAATTAGAACCCAAGATTAACACTTCGAATAAACATGAAAACGCACCTTTAATAATGCATTGCAGGCTTTGTAACAGTAACTTCAATATTATAAATATCTTACTTTGGAAAAGCATTTACTTGAGTAGCCGAATGAAAAACAAGGATTGTAAGTAAAAACAACAGCTTGGAATTATAAAAATTCTTCATTTTGCTTGCTGTAAATGGAGTGTGGTGAAAGATTGTGAAGATTTCTTATTATGATTTACCGGATATTTAAACTATTCTGTGTAACTCCATTAAATCTATCAGCATAGTTATTTCCAGGTAAAACCTTTCGGCTGAGTTTCTTCGTAGTACAAACTTCAGTTTTACCAAGAATTCACCGGTTATATTCTATTGCATTCAGGATAAAACTAGTTTTAGAAGACATGTCTTAAGCTTTATTTTATATCTACTGATTTTCTACGATATGCTGATAAAATATTCAACAGTAAATTAAGGCAATCGGAATATACTGAAGTCCAGTATATTAAAAATTGCTTAAAGTGCCCAACTTGTCAATCTCCGTAGAGTCGGCAGAACTCGTCTTTGCTTTGCGTGCTTGCCTTGCACGAGGTTTAATCTCCAAAACTGGTTTTCAATCGCAGCAAAATCACGCATCCATTCTCTTTTCTCTGTATACTCCCCGCATTTTCTTTTACGGTGAAACTCTTAGAGCAAGTTCTACCAAGAACTCAAGTAGGTATGTGAATAACTAGACGAAAAGGAGTATAAAAGCAGAAGTAATTTTTATGAAATATTCATATTTTTCAGTTGAATCTAATTCGATCCCACTGCTCTAATGATGAAGCGAAATATCCTCAAGCTGTTCTTCGGACTAGCCATTCTTGCTCTTTGCTTGGTTAGCCAGGGATACGCTTTTTCGAGGTACGTTATTTCTTAAATTTTTAATACTTTATCAGTTTTATCAGTTTTCAAATCCTTTGTAACCCATTTCTGTTTATAGCAATCGAAATCAAAACTACCCGTTATTGCAAAATGGACAAACAAAGTCAATTCTAGGTCCCATTCTTTTTAAGGCACAAGAAGATTGTGAAGATGGAGACAATACCTGCAACGGCGATTATGATGACGATGACTGAAAAAATGCACCTATTAAAAAGCCGAACATTTTATTTCCACTTCGTCAAATTATCACCCAAGAAGAATTTTAACATTAATAAAAACACTCTCTCTCTTGTCTTTTTTGCCATCACACTCGTCTTTTGTAATAATTAATCGCAACAAGCTCGCCTTAGTACTCTAATAAAGTTGAGTTAGGTTTTAAATGCAACTCTTTCAAATAACTATTCACTACAAAATGAGTAAAATAAAAGAAACACATTAAGAGTAAAACCCTAGATGCGGCTAGTAAATGGAAAAAAGTAGACCCCCCGACAACTACTGTTAAATACTTTTGATGGAAGTGTTGCTCACAATCAGTTTCCTTTGTATTCAACCACAAAATCACCTTTTCCATCCTTGTCTTACTTTTCACTCATATATGAAGATCGATCAATTCACATGCATCAAAGCAATCAATAAAATCAGCAATCAATTTTTTATTAAAAGAAATGTTTAAAATATACATATGTTTTCCTAAAACAGTTTATTACTTAATTTTATTCCAAGTGTAAGTATAAAATGAAAACTATCTTACAAATTGTCAGCAAAGATAAACTACATCCTACCAGAGGCCTAATATCCGAGCAAGCATGCATGCATTTAGAATGTAGATACATAGTATGAATTTCCAATCCTATAATTGTTTGTGAATTATAGATTTCCTGTCAGATTAAAGTTAAGTACCTATGCTAAACTATTAATATGTTACTGGAAATTCTTCGACGTAGAATTTAATAGAAGCTGATCTTCTACTTTGAGTTGGAGCAATTTATCTTTCATTTGATTCAAGTATGATTCACTGCGAGTTCTTCCCAGCTGAAATTCGGATTTAATTCATCACTCCGTCTAAAATCATAGAGACGAAGGCTGGGGAGTTTTCTAGGACAATCAAGGAAATGATCGAGTATTTCGTGGACATAGTAAGCTGACCAATAAATAAGACTCAAAAGCTTTAAGATTAGTGATTTCCATCGTTTCAGACCTTTTGGATTAGTTTATGTGTAAAATCGAAAAGAATGCCTAAAATGCATGCTACGTGAGTACTTAACCAGAACATGGAATTCTAATTCCTAACATTTAATCCTCCATCTTTTGCCTTTAATTTCATATTCGGCGAAAAGTTTTAACTCAAAAATCTAGCGAGGAGATAGAATTTTAAACCGACACGTTTTACCATCAGTTCCTTACGGGGATTCGAATCTGATTTTGTTGACTATGATACACTCTTAAGCATTTGGATAGGCACTTTGATCTGCCTTTTCTGAAATTGTATCGAACTCACTGCAAGTAGAAAATCGTACGATACTTTGATTGCATTCAGTGGCATTAAGTAAAAGACGAAGCAACGAAAGGAGGGATGCATTACGTCTTAGCGAGGACTGTAACACATTTTTGTCTGTGTTTTGTGAGAAAATTGATTAAATGTAATCCTGTTATTTACTTGAATTGCCAATTACCCTATTTGTAACTGCCAACTCACCACTGCAACACAAAACATTTTAATTTTTCTTCGCCAAGCTTGACGCTTCACAGGAGTTATAAAAACTTATTCGGATATGATTTTATCCACTAAATTATGTTTTTATGCATTGTCTTGCAAAATAAGACGGTCATATGTATCGTTTCCAAAACTAGGATTTGCTTGCATGTCGTCCAGCATGTGGTTACTTGAGTTTTGATCACTTTAATTAAAAACCAAGAACACTACTTTGATTAAACATTGAAAAGCACAATTAACAATGCTCTAAACAGGCTGAAGGTTACTTTATAAGAGTAAATAATTTCCTTGAGTAGCCGAATAAATCAAAAAGATTGTGAGCCCGAAGAAGAACTTGAAATTACTAAAATGCTGCATTTTGACTGCTATAAATGAAGTGTGGTGAAAGACTGTGAAGATTTCATGTGATTTGCCGTGTGTTTATACTATTCTGTGTAAATCCTTTTCGTAAATCTGCCAGCATTGTTAATTTCTGCGTAAAACCAATCGTCTGAGTTTCTATGTAGAATACAATTCTGTTTTAGTACGAATTTACAATTAATAAAAAAATCAATGAATGAATGAATGAATGAATGAATTTAGGATAAAACCGGCTTTAGAGGGAATGTGTGAAGGTAACTTCGATGTTAACAGGTTTCTTATGACCTGCTCATAAAGTATTACATAACAAATAAACCAACCGAAATATGCTGAAGTTTATTGTATCAATTATGCCGCAAGCTGTTAATTTACCAAGAATTTGCAGTGAATCTGGAAACTGTTAGTCACAACCTCACTCACAATCAGTTTGCTCGGAATACTTTATTAAGAAACAACAATCTTTGTTGTAACTTCCTTTTGTCCTCCTAATAAACTTGAGTCTTAAAACTCATAATCTCTTTGAAGTACTCATCTCACGTAGCTCTTAACACAATCGATAAATGCCAGTTATTCAAAGCCACAAATGGTGAAAAACAATTAGGATTAGGAGACACTTTTCGCTAGCAGCCTTAACTTAAGCTTCACTTATCAATATCCGTACAGTCGACAGAATAATTCGCCTTTGCATTCATTTGCATGAATTCAGTTTCACTTGGTCTGTATGGTGTTTCACTGCTAGTTCAGATAAAGTTTAATTAGAAAATAACCATATGCTGCACACATTTCCACACTAATATAATATTAATAAACAACAAGTAATGCAAGTCTTTGCAAAGTAATTATGATAGTCGAAGATAATGTTGAGGCGTGGTGGTTTTTCAGATTAAGTGAGACTCGTTGTGGAAGAAGCAACTTCGAAAGAAGGAATTACTCTCCAGTGCTCTAGTCTTTTCATACAAACACAGAGACCGACTGTCTTCCTCTGGCTGCATTTACGAGTGTTACGAGTATTGATTGGTCCCACCGAGTTAATGCCAGTTAAGGTAAGGTAATAGACACATCTTCTCTGAATGTCATTTATTGAGATTTAAACCTGTAGTCTTAATTTAATGTGAATATATGAACTTTCAGATGGTCGAATGGGGATACTTCTTCTACTAAATCTCAATTTTGTATGCAGCTTCACTTGCCATCCTCTCAACACTTTTAATTCGCCTTTTAGTTCAGTCGTATGAAGTATGCGTCACATTAACTGTGCAGTAGTCATTTATTTGCACATTGGAAGAATAATTACAAAGCTCACAAATCCTGTCCACACTTCCACAACAAAATGTTGCTAACTGTATAACAAGTAGTGATTAACTTCACTGCGTTCATCATGAACTCAATTATTTCTTTCGTCGTATCATCGTATTTTGCTCACCATATTTGGATGATGAGTTCAAACACATCGAAATCAATAATGACATGTTGTTCTACTCATATGACCCAGTTATCTTCTTTCTTAAAGAAGCTTTTTGTGAGGATGTAAGAAAAGAGTAAAACCTAGGAGATCTTTTATCTCTAAAACTGGTTTTCAATCGGAGCAAAATCAAACCTGCATTCTCGTTTCTCACTAAAACGGTGTTGTCCTTTACGACGAAACTCTTAGAAAGATTTCTACCTGGAATTAAAGTAGAAAGTAGGTATGTAAATCACTAAACAAAAAGGAGTATAAAAGCAGAAGTAATTTTTATTAAATTTAAATATTCATACTTTTCTGTTCAATCCAAATCGATCACACTGCTCTAATGATGAAGCAAAATATCTTCAAGCTGTTCTTCGGACTAGCCATTCTTGCTATTTGCTTGGTTAGCCACGGATACGCTTTTCCGAGGTAAAATATTTGTTACGGTTTTAATAATTCATAAATCTAATCAGTTTGTAAGTCCTTTGTAATTCGTTTCTGTTTTTAGCAATCAAAATCAAAAGCACCAGTTATTGCGGAGTGGACAAACAAAGCCAATCCAAGGTCTATTTCTTTTAAAGGCTCTACCACGCGATTGTGATCCTAGTTGCTGTGACGACGATGAATGCTGCGACTATCCAGATTGTGAGGACGACGAGACAAAAAAGTACAAATACTAATAATTCAAACTTTTTGATTACACTTTGTTTTTAACATTAATAAAAATATTTTTCCTATCCACTTTGTTTCGTTTTTAATACTCGTTGTAAGGGTTTAAGCACCCATCCATCCGTCAATCATTCCTTCTGTCTTTTCGGCTAATTCCGATTCATCAGATTCACCCCAAGAATTGCATGCCAGTTTACTCCCGAAATATGCAGATTTTTGAAAAAAGTGTTGACAACTTCAAACCCAAGTTTAAAAGACGATTATTTGAAAAGAACCAGTGAAGTTAAGCAGCGTTTTGTAGATTGTTAAACTTGAAAGGTTTAGCTTCATATTATTAACTTTCCTTAACACATTCGTGTCTCGTATGTTTGCTGTTAAAAAAATATCCAGGATTTTACCAGCAAACGTAATCAGCTGGGATTCAAGAATTTCTACTTTTACTTCCGTTTACTTCTTCTGGATAGTAATCTACTTGTTGTTGGTGAGTTTCTGTTGCCTCGTCATATTCATTTATCGTAATAACACTGCACAGAAACACAGTGCTTATTATTAATTTTATTGAATTACACAATTACACTGCTTAGAGACATAGTGCTTATTATTAATTACACAGCATTTGTGAGCTGTGTAATTACCCTAAGAATGTACAAATTAATTACTAATGCTTTCTAGTTCATCTCATTCTTACTGTCCTTACCGCAGTGAAAGGAACGACTGCGAAAGACTTTTTGATGGAAGAATCACACAATCAGTTTACTTTGTCTTCAACCACAAAATCATGTGTTCCGTCACTCTCTTGTATTTTCGTACATTCATGAACATCAATCAATTTACATAAATCAAAGTGCAAATCAACAATCATTTTTTATTAAAAGAAATGTTTGAAATATGTATCTGTTAACGTGGGACAGTTTATTTACTTAATTTAATTCCGAATTTGAGTGCAAGACGAAAATGGCTCTCCAAAGTTTCAGCAAAGATAATTCTCACCGTACCAGAGACCTAATATCCGAGCATGAATTTTAGACTGTTGGTATCTACTTTGAATTTTCACTCCAATTATTGTTAGTGAATTATAATTTTCCTGTCAAATGAAAGTTAAGTACATATGCTACGTTAGTAACATTTCAATGGAAATTCAACCGCAGCTGATATTCTAATTCGAGTTTAACACATTGCACAGTGCTTACGCTTGAAATAAGACAAACTTGTAAAACTTTCACTTTATGGCTTGTCGAAAATTCCAGACTTCAGCGTTCTTGGCGTATTCAAAGAGTCCTTCCATCACTGCACACTTCCTGAGTCTCGAATTGTTTCCATCAACGTGATGGTGAGCCCAATTAAAATCCCAAAGTATGAATACCAACTGCAGAGATGATTTAATTTGGAATTTCTTCTTCCTCATTTGAATAAAGTACGATTCACTGCTGAGTTCTTCCCAGTGGAAATTCGGATTAAATTCGTCACTCCGTCTATAATCGAAACCATCACCGAAACCATCACACTGACCAATAATCAAAACTAAGAAATTTTGACATGCTGGAGTACTTGGAAATAAATTCTCGTTTGTATATTTAAAGCGATTTTATGGGATATATATTTTATTGATAGTTTACTAATTTTATTGCTAATTCCATGTGGGCTAAGATGATGTTGTAATTCTATTGAACATGAACTGTACAGAAATGGAGTATTTTTTTTAATATACAAATTCAAGCAAACTTGGATAGCCATTGAGTTTCAGGCATAGATAGTGTTAAGTTTATACAGAAGATGAAACGCGGTATTGTATAAAGTAATTAAATACTTACAGTTACAATATGTATGTAATTAAATTAATATTACTATTAAGACTCATTCTCTAACTATTATATTATAAATCTGTATTCAGTAACAGCAAAATATTTAGTTTTCAAAGACTAATATTAATTACTGTACTATTTGCAGTACAATAATTCACTCGAAGAATTGTGTATTGTATTCATTTTCATATAAATTAAATGCGAGTGTTTAAATTTATGTTTAGTTAAATTAACATTAAGTCCCACAACAACGTTTAACTTGATTTGGTGATTTTGAAAATTTCCATTTTTATTCCACGCTCCTTCGAAAATTTGAGATTCCTTCATCCTCTGCGAACTACAGAGTTCAACCAGTACTGAACACGTTCGGAGGCTTTTGTCCTTTTTATCGTAGCGATGCAGATCAGGAAATTTAAATTTCTGAAGAAGGAATACAATTTCCGAAGATTTTTTCAAATCAAGCAACTTCTCCTTCATTTGAATGAAGTGTTGCTCACTGTGGACTGTGGACTTGTTTCCAACGGGCAATTGGAATGCAATTGTCGCTCCGTCGAAACTCGTACAGACGAAGACACTTTAGTTTTCCGGCACATTCAGTGAAATGGTCAAGAAGCTCGTCAATCGTATAAAGTGGCCAGTAAGTCAGACTCAGTTGTTTAAGGGATTTCCATCCTTCCAGTCCCTCCACAATCTTCTGGAGAGGAACGTTGTTAATTTGACACGAAGCCTTTCGAGGACGTCTTGGAAGTCTTCTAGCTTTGTCGTCAATTGTGAACTGGAACACTTCTACATTAGGAAATATTTCGGTTATCTTCCGAAGCGTTTTAAAATCTTTGAGATACGACGAATCTCCAAGTTGAAGAAGACGAAGGGACGGATATTCGCCAACTCCCCCTTTCTCTTCCCACTGGTGAATTCCCATTCCTTCCTCAACTGCCAAAAACGGTTCCTTTATTCAGTGAGCCCAGCTGTTTTTCACCCTGAATTCATGAATGCCCTCCGCTTTTTCGAAAATCAATGGAAAGTTTTGAATCCAAAGTAGAGTCACTTCCTCCACTGTTAATTTCCGAAGACATGGCATGTGTGGAAAAGAAACCGAAGGATAAATATTTGCTTTCTCGTGATGAAGATAAAATCCACTTAAATCCAACGTCTGCAAAACAGAGGCCACGGTGGGTGTTAAAATTCCAGGAAGAAACTCTGGAGGATTCAAATCACCTTCTTCCTGTTTCACTGTAACCCACAATCCAACCTGGAGCTCTTTAATTTCCTTTGTCAATCCTAAACTGACACTCGTTCCTGGAAGTTCACGATTGGTCACAAAGTCGAGGAAAGTAGCAAAGTCTTCCGTCCCAACTTGTTCCATCCCAAATGGAATATTTCCTTGAATGTTAAAAACTCTGAGGGAACCCAAAACATCGCCGCACTTTCCAAGTTCCTTAATTATTCCTTTGTGCTCCGTATGAAACTTTAAGCTTCTTCCCAACCCTTCAAACTCGATCACGAGCTCTTTTAAATGAGGTACAACTTTCTTCTGCACAAAAACTTGAAGGAACTCCTCTGCGGCTTCCAAAAAATTCCCTTGATTTTCGAAACTCAAATGGAGACTCCGTATGTTACTCTGATTCCGAATTGAATACACTTCCTGTTGCGAATGATTCCCCCTGGGCGGATGCTTGTAACCGGCGAGATAATTAAGAAAACCAATAGCGCCGCTAAATTTTCGAGCTGCTGGTTGGTATTTGAAGTTGAGTCGCATGTGAGTCAGTTGAGGACAGTTAGTGGAGGAAGTTAAGTTCAGGAACGAGTTCAATCCAGAAAATCCATAGTAATTGGCAACAAAATTCATCGAAATTGATTTGCAATGGGTGAGAAAGGAAGGAGGGAGTTTCTTTGAAATCATTTCATGAAGGATATCTTTGTCTATTTTGAGAGAAGTAATTGCCTTCGTAGGAAAATTCAATCTTGCTCTTGAGTCATTTTTCACTCTTGGTAACGCACAATATGTCCGTTTCATGAGGAAACTTGTAGCCACAGGAATCCACGAAGAACACGTCAGGCGACATGCTTTCAACGATGAGGTGTCCAAATAACAAAATATCGACTCCAGAACGTCCTCCGTGTGAAATTTATCCCCAAAAACACCTCGCATTCTAAATATAAACTATTTTTGCATTTAATATGTAAATTGCTTAAGGGACTAGATAAAATACCATCAGAAGTCGGTGTGGTTGGGAGGACGTTGATGCCGATTTTGCAGGAGTTAAATTAGCAGAAGAAGATCGTGTTTTAACCATATTTTTTTGAGGTAAAATTATCAACTGCTCAAAAAACTTTCACTATTAATTCAAAGATTTAAACACAATAAGATGCACTAACTTCAGTTGTTCATAAATAACAATTTGAGGAAATAAAGCAAAAACCGTCAATTGACTTTGGGTAAAAATAAAGATTCCGAGTGTTTCTATTGGGAAGGAGCCTTGAGTATTTCCTAACTCTTCTCATTCCTTTCTACGCTGAGAAACAAAAGTAAAGGAGACGACAAGAATGTGTTTTTCCCTATTCAGTTTGTCTGCTCAACAAACATTTATATGATATTGTAAGCGTGGAATCAAGTTCGTAATAATAAGTATATGATATAGAGCATTAGCTGACATTTAGGTTAAGCCCAACGTTATGTGTGGAGATTAAGTTGATGATGTCATTGTGCAATTATGCAATGCTAGTCGGTTACATAGAAGTTAAGTGATCCACCAAGTTTCAGCTTATTTTTAGGAGACAAGCAATGTCTCCAGAAGTAATTTGCTCATGTGAGCGATCAAATTACTGATGAATGTGAGTAATATTGGACATGAGAAAAAGTGGACGATGGGAGAGAGAGAGCGAGGAGAGCGTGAAGTATCTACAACCTATAGTTAGCAAACCAAACAAAACTTTCAGACGAATTTTAGTTGTCTAGTATTACTTTTAGACTAACAGCAATCCTGGGAGGACTCTTAAGTTAAGATATTCGAAATCGAGGAGGATGAACAGCAATGGAATGGGATCTCTAATTTTCACCACTGTGAAAACACGGTGTTTTTATTATTCACGCTGCAATAATTGGCTGAAGAAATGCGTATTGCATTTGTTTTATTACAGATTACTTGCTGCGACTGTTTTGAATGTTTATGTTTTCTATTCGTAAGACTGCTGGAAGATGAAATTCTGAAGCGACGCTATGGAGTGATTAATAAATAACCGATTTGTATGCATTAGTTAATGTTTACAAATTAATTTAAAAAAAATTAATTAAAAGTTTTCATCAAAGTAGTCAGAGTAATCACTATAAATAATTTATTCTACAGGATTTACAAATTGGTATATATATAATTATACAGCTATTATCAAATTCAATATTCTTCTTAAATTAACTTATTTCTTTTGCAATTTTAATCAACTCAGGAATGGTTGCTTTCAAAATAAACCCGACAAATCCAATGATGTTAGTTTGAATCCCAAATCGTATTAAAAACTCCCAACAGAACATTTCACTGCATTTATGATTTGAAGAGTTTAGTTTTCCAAGGACAAATCATTTCGTAATTTAGAAGATTGATTTGAAATGAAGAATGACCTTCAAATGAAAACTTGTTCTTAGATTTGAAGGCTTTGTGACTGTGACATCAAATGCGTAGCACAAGAATCGTAAAAATGCGAGTATTTGAAATTGGACGGTTTTTATTCAGAATTAAAGTTGAGATATGTTGATTACCTTATCGATCGCTTACTTATCAATCGTTTACTTTTTGTTCACCATTACTTAAAAGTCCGATTTACTTATAACTCGTTTACTTATCAATCCTTACTTTTCAATCTGCATACCTTATAAAAAAGTCTATTATTATGCTACGAAATATGCATACAAATATTCATCACAGGCTTGCCCGATAAAGTACATTAATTTTTTAATGATGATGATGATTTTTTAATGTGGATTTTATTTTCTGTATTTATAAATGTGTTCCTAAGTTTATACCTGAATACAAAACGTGACTTCCATGAGTGCAAGGATCTTTATTATTCATAGTCCGTTATTTAGTTAAACCCATACAACTGCTTTTACATTAAGGTGCAAGTGGAAACTTTACTTTCGGACATACACAAGTGATACAAGTGGTCGTTTTTCATCTTTCGAGCTTTAAAACCACCTCTGAATGCATTTCTCTTTTCTATTAATGAGCACAGAATGAATGAAATCGATAGACGAACCGTAGACAATCTA
>JAQGBV010002420.1:0-11595 GCA_034698685.1 Isotomurus pseudopalustris | reverse complement strand
TAACTACTACAAGACGGTAACTAGATGACAAAAATAAGTTTTTCGTAGCAATTCATAGCATAACAAAACAATTTCGACGGTCGAAGACGTCGGTTTTAACACTAGCAACTATCATAAATCAGAAAAAATATTAAAACTGCTGAAACTAAATATTACGAAAAGTGAAGCTGAAATATTTAACAAGGATACATTTGGCATCACCTTTACGTCCATCATCATCCGAAAATACTTAAAATACAAAGTTTTACAGCTATAATAATTACTTAGTTCAACGGTGTCATGTAATTCAATAAGCCATACGAGAAGTGTACGAAATATGCATACCTGAGAAGGCACACGAGTTATAGTAGGAGTAGTAGGAGAGGAAAACGCATTCGGCACTGATATGAATTCTCCTCCTGCGGACGGTGTGGGTGACTGAGGATTCGGAAACGATTCAGGTCTTCTAACTACTTCATCTAAGAGAAAAATATATTTCAATCAGCTGTAGATTGATACCAGGGTATTAAGTACAAATGCTATCCGTACTCTTCTTCACGACGTTTTGCAAAAGATTCTCAGCGACTTCTTGTGGAGATGGAGAGGTTGCATGGTTATCTTCCGTTTTTGTTTTGGACTCATCATTGTCCGTTGAGGATTCACTGTTTTTAACGTCCTCCTGATTCTCCTCCACCTCTAGAACTTCTTCCTCTGTATCATTTCCATTCACGATAACTTTTACTTCTGCGTCTGTCGTATTTCCATCGTTCACTCTTTCAGTATCTTCTACGCTAGCATCACTTTTTATTTCATCCTGTACTTGTCCGTTAACATTCTCAACTAAATGTTCTGCACCGACACTATCGTCTTCAACTACATTTGGCTTAATTTCGCAAATATTTTCGTTGCTACTTTTATAACCACTGCTGGCAATAGAGTGCCTATCATTCAAAATGGCAGCAACATCTTCCTCGTGGTTATTAACTTCGGGAAGTCCGTTCCCATCCGCAGAAATTTGTTCGGAAGCCTGTGGAAGCACAGAAACTGCTACAGGTGCTTCTGTTTCTTCTGGTGCGGTATTTTCAGAGTTGGAAGAAGCTTCCTGTTCATTACTAGCAGCAGGAGGGTTGGATTCAGAACTCAAAACACTTGTTTGGCTTTGACTTAAACAACTTAGAGAATGTTGACTTTCCATTCGAGCGAAGATAACATTGAGCATTTGAGTGAGCGTCGCCCTAGCTGTTGTTTGATTGATGAGGTTCTTACTAGCAAGGTAAATATTGTAGCACGTTCTCACAGTAGTGAGTACAGTTCCTTCGTGAATTTCTACGTGCTGTGATGTAACCACAGTCAGTAGTGCCTTGATTATCTGAAGCTGCACCCCTTCATCAGTGTTAGGCCCAACAAAACACGCACAAATAGTTTCCACGATTCTATCGATAAGTTTCTTGTCCTGATTAGTTGAGTCAGGACAGTTCCCAGTCAGATGACCATATGCAATCAATTTCTAGAAGAATTAATCAAACTATTAGACACTCAGGCAACATTTCAACTTTGCAATTGATGTTTGTAAACTCACTTGCAGACAATCTAAAGCTGTCACTACAATTCGAGGGGTTTTACTTTGGCACGCTAACTCAAACGGAACAAAATATTTTTCAGAGTCAATCGGGATTGACGAGTCCGACTTGGGAAGAGGAAGTGCCGTGGACTGATCATAGTCCCCTCCATGTTGTTGATGATCCCCTGTGGCCTGCTGCTGGGCTGCTTGTCCTTCTGTCTGGCCAGCTCCACCATTAATAGCACCTTTAATGTCTTCTACAAAACCAAAACAATATCGCTCTTGTCAAGATACATGTCTATAATTCCTTCTTAATTGATCGCTAACGCTTACCTAGTGCGACTTCGCACGCTCTTTTAAGCTGCGCATGATGTGATCGCTTAATCTCCCGATCACTCAGGATCTTCTCCAACGCTCGTGTCATAAACATCTCCTTAGTTGTAAGGATACCACCGCTAACCATGATCATTCCACCACAACCCAACAACTCACCAAACAAAGAGCAAGTCTACCTAAACTACTAAGCACCATGTCGAAATTATCCCTCCAGTACAACTCTCGTCCACTTCGGAGTTTCGAAGAGTTCTAGAGTTCACAATTTCACAACAACAGTAACAGCGGATTATTTAGATGACAGATTGTCACAAATGAAATTAAGCAACACCACTGTCTATGTTCCGTAGCAGCTGCTGTTGCTTCATTCGTCGCCAAATTTGGCCAACAGAAGATCCAAAAACTTGACGTGACGTGACGCAAACGGCAGAGTCAGGAAGTGTCACTAATTATTAATTAGGATTAAAAAGGAAGGAAGGTGTGTTGTTCCAGTTATTTGAATGTGAGGACGTGTGAATGTAGGATGACTTGGCGCGCCAAAGTCAAACTCAGTTCAAAGGGCACTCTGAAACACTTGAGACACTTGACAGTTTCATAAGCGTCGTCGCTTCATTCACCGTGGTGTTTGCCCTTTTGTCGAATTCGTCGACGGTGTCAAATCTTAATTACTTTGTGCAGGGTAAGACTTAACAGACAATTCTATTTCAAGTATTGATACTACACATTTTGATTGCCGGAATATCTATCATGCTCCATGTGTTTATTTGATAAGGATGAATCAAAATAATGATAACCTTTGAACTCTCCACAGATAAGCTATAATTCTTCTTTTATGTCTGTAGGATTACAAGTTGGAAATAAGATGCTGTTAAAGCAGATTGGACCTAGATTTTCTTGGGCTGTGAAATCAGTGATTTTCTCCACAAGAAACATGTCGACTACTGGAACGAATTTCGGAAAGCTAAGTGGACGTGTTGCAATTGTCACAGCCTCTACTGACGGGTAGCACAGTCTTTAATTAATATTTATTACGAGTTGAGTTCTAAAAGCTTCTATGTCTTTGCAGAATTGGATTAGCTATTGCTAAAAGATTGGCCCAGGACGGAGCTAAAGTCATGATCAGCAGTAGGAAAGAAAAGAACGTGCAAAAAGCTCTGGATACTTTACACACTACGGACGGTATTCCCAAGGACCAGCTAAAAGGAATCGTGTGTCACGTAGGGAATGCCCAAGACAGAACAAAATTGATTGAACAAACAGTAGCTGAATTCGGAGGAATCGATATTCTCGTGTCAAACGCAGCAGTTAATCCTACCTTCGGTCCAGCACTCGACTGTCCTGAAGACGCGTGGGACAAGATATTTGACATCAACGTGAAGGTTCCTTTTCTACTGACTAGGGAAGTTAAACCTCATCTATTGAAGAGTAAGAACAAGCCTTCCCTGGTATACGTGACGTCTATCGCTGGATATCAACCGTTTTCAGTTCTTGGTCCATATTCAATCAGCAAAACTGCCCTTCTCGGACTCGTCAAAGTTTTGGCCCAAGAATTGGGACCTGACAATATTCGAGCCAATGGAGTAGCTCCGGGAATAATCAAGACCAAGTTTGCTTCAGCGGTAATTCATTTTCATTATCCTTGAGTACGTACGAAACATAGGCTGAAGCTTTTGAAAAATTTTCACGGACTATATGGCTGTTTCAGATTACAAGTACTGATGGGATTAGTGATAAGATGCTCGAAATGGTGCCATTAGGCCGCTTTGGCGAACCTCATGAGATAGCTGGTCTGGTGTCGTTCCTTGTCTCCGACGACGCATCTTATGTGACTGGAGAAACCTACGTTGCTGCTGGTGGACAACCTTCCCGGTTATAATTGACAAGTTGACTTCCGCATTCATTTGTGATCAATAAGGATGCTTTATCATGACCATTGCCTTTTCTTTAGATAACTTTACTCATTTAAAAACATATAATAAATAAAAGTTATATCATTCTATCCAACCATAGTTCTTTTCCTTCCACGCAATCTGACTTCCTCCAACTTATCATAAACCTCTAGACCTCCATCGTCATACGTCTGTTTGTAACTGTCCATAATGACATCAATGAAGAACGGCAGGTTTGAAAACGTACTGGTCAGTGCTCTCTCCAACACATATAAGTCCACGGCCTTATCTTCCGGTGAGTTTTCTACGTGACTAAGCCCAAAGTCGATAAGGCACAACGTTGGAGCCTTTCCTTCTTCGATTTCCAAGCTCACAAGAATGTTCGATGTCGTCAAGTCCCCATGGATGATTCCTGCCGCATGCATCTTCCCACAAGCCACACCGATTTCCGTGGCCAAGTCCACGAGTCCCTGAGGTCTTTCTCC
Source organism: Isotomurus pseudopalustris (assembly GCA_034698685.1). NCBI lineage: Eukaryota > Metazoa > Arthropoda > Collembola > Entomobryomorpha > Isotomidae > Isotomurus > Isotomurus pseudopalustris. The sequence continues at coordinate 7,348 of JAQGBV010002420.1, read as the reverse complement.
AGCTCTGAGTTCTTTTATTACTCCAGCATCCTAGAATTTCGACAAAACTACTATAATTAGTCACACTTCATAATTTATTGCAGACAGTTTATGCTACAATCAGTACCTCCAAGAGCTTCCCAATGAAAACATTCACAGTGGTCACATTTTCAATGTACTCCATATAAATAGCATTTCTTTTAGGATCCACAAAATATACTGCTGGCGTCCTCAGACCTGCAAAAGCATCCCAATACAATCAATCAAAAATCAAACTCATCATTTTGACATTTCGAATCAAATTCAAATTTCAACTCACCAATATTTTTACACCTCAAAATTCCTCGGAGTTCTCCCCTCATTCGCTCTTTCGTAAGTCTATCATCGAGGTCAGGATGTCTATAGGTCTTCTTGAATCTCTCCTTCACCACACACTTTCGACCAAGAAACGTCGTCAAATATAATCTCGCCTCGGCTCCTTGCTTGAATACCTTCACTCCTCCCACTCCCTCGTCGACATCGCCACCACTCTCAGACATTTTGAGTCGCTTGCACTGACTCATCCGAACACTTCAATATTTGTGGTGGACGATGAAAGCTTTCTTTTTGACGACGACGGGAGCAAGTGGTACAACAACTGGAGCACACGAACCAAAACCCGACACAGTGGCAAAGTGGCAATCAATATCGACCACATTGGCGAGGTTCCCACGCTCACTTCTTGTCCCACATGAGATCTCATCGAGAACCACTCGTCATTTCTCGTCTCATCAATCTCTATTCATTCACTCGTTTTAATTAATTGTCCTCTCCACACGGAATTATTAATAATTACTGTACAATCTGCCTCAGCACATCAGAGAAAACCCTATGAAAAGGCTTTATAACTTCACCACTGGGAAAATGTAAGTCTTTATTCAAAGCCTCTGACCGATCAACAACGATGCATGAGAGGCAGATCCATTTTTTATTGTCAGATGTCAAGTAATATATCGATTATTACAAATTACATATTACAATTTACAATATCGCGTGACCTGTAGCTGCCCTTCATGTAAACTAACACGCACCTTCTACACGTCATCTTCAATCACCTTGACTGTTGACAGTTGACATTATTATGATCAGTAGTGATCACATTCCAACATCGACTACATCGACCTACAATTACAAACTTCATCTCATCCCAGATATAGTTATCTCTTTAAATCTTCTGTGCCACCAGTGCACATTTACGTTTTGTATAGCACCATAAAATTAATGATATGAGCAGATGACTCTCACAAAAGTGACTGCTTCCACGTTACAATTTCGAAACCTTCCAGCATCTCTCTCCGCCTCACTCATCGTCAGAACTTGGACAACTTGTCGTCTTCCCTCCACTCTTCGCTCGTCTCTTCGACGCTTTTCTCTTCTTTCTCTTCTTCTTCGCTTTCACCAACGCACCTCCCAATTTCCCCTTTGACCCTTCTTCCCCTTCCAATCCACCTCCCCCTCCCCCTCCTCTCTTCCCTGTCCCCCCACCGCCCCCACCCGAGAACACTGCCTTCTTCTTCCCCCGATTCAAAAATGAAGGAGGCCCAATTCCACTCCCTTTCTTCTTCCCTCCACCTCCTCCTCCTCCGCCTACAACACTTCCCTTCTTGTTGGCCTTCGACCCTCGTCGACTTCCCTTCCCACCTCCCTTCCCTTCGTCCTCCTCCAACTCGTCCTTATCCAGAATCATCCTTGTGTACGAATCGTACGGAAACTCTTTGCACCACGCTCCAGTGCACAACTCCACTCCGCATTCCTTGCACGTCACAATCCTCGTCTCCACTCCTCCTCTTTTCGACTTGGACACTAAAATTCCTAAACTCGCCATCATCGCATTTGACTGCGTTCCCGGACCTCCACTTGCTGCAGTGGCCAGTTGTTTCGCTTCGAAGTTTCTCGTCGCCAGTCTCAACTTCCCCAGCTCCACAAGTCGACTGAAAATGTCTTCTTCCAGCCGATTCTTTGGTCTTAACATTGTAAGCATTCTCCATGAAATGTCCACTGCGGCCAGGTCCTCCAGTCTCACTCCCTTCATACTCGGAGGACAAGGATCTCCGTAAGGAAACTCGTGTCTTGTGTTATATCTCGTCTCCTTCTTTGTCAACCGGAAAGAGAATTCCGTATCTCGTACGCGAATATCTTCAGCTCGTACCTAAATTCAAACATAGAGGATAAAGGTCACAGCTCATATTATTATGTCATTCAAAGTCACGAAGAGAGTAACTCAAATGTTAACCATGCCTTCTCCGGTCTTATTTTGTACTCAGGAATTTTATCAAAGTACTTTTCAAACTCATCTTGACTTCTTATCCGAACTTTACTCAAATCCAAAATCTGATTTGGTTCTTTCTTCTTGTTAATCAAGTCTTCTAGTTTGAGGGCCATCCCTCTTCGCTTGTTCTTATGGAAGTCTCACTGCACCCGCGAGAGACCTTCGTCGACCTCTGCTTTTAATGCAGATCTTCCTAATTCTTCTGTTCCACTCCACAATCACTACAGACACGAACTCTTCCTGTACACACCTTCGAGCCATGTTCTGTCCTTTTATATTAATACACAAATTCCCCAGAAGAATCAGATAAAGCAATCCATATTGATGGAAACATGGAAAGTGATTCAGTAAATATGAATGAAGTTTGACACGACATGGGAGAAGAGCCGCAGTTTACTTATGATGATGGAGACATTATAAAGACGGAGACGGAAGTAGGTCGAGTCTAAGAAATCAAATTCTCATTTTGCAAAGAGATTTCGCATACTGGGGAAGAAAGCAGGTGGTGATGAAAGCAACGAGCCAACGAGAGCACTACTCTGAAATTAAATCGATTTACTGAAAGTTCTTTCCTACTCACTTTTATATTTCTGTAGTAGACATCATCATAAGCAACACTAGGGACTCTAATTTCTCTGGCTGAATAGCGATTAGAGTAATGAAGCCATCCATTCAACACAACAACACACACACAAAAGTAGCAAATTAGCTTCTTAATCTGCCAACTATAGTTAACAGTAATCACTTTACTTGCTTTCCATTGATCTCGGCAAATTCTCAGCTCGCAAAAGCGACACAGCCAACAGCAAAGAATAAACTCCGAGCTTTGCATTTTTCTTTTTGATTGATGCTGTTAGAATTTCAGGAACCTGAATATTCTTTGACTTATTCATTGCATCATTTGTAACAAGCTACTAAGTCTTTTAGGAAACTCCATTTTAATTCAATTTCAAAATAAATAATACATTCAAACACTCATATTTCCTATACAGGTTTAGTTGTACGAAGAAATTAACACTGCGGGTTTAAATGCCCAGATTAAGATCATTTTAACTATTCGGCTGGCAATTAAAACGAACAACTTTGAATACTGATAAGCAACTCAATGACACCTAATTAGCCCACAACTCTTTGCACAACTACTACATTTTTAGTTCAATAGGATCAATTGGATATATACTCTATAAGCCCTAAATATAGAACGCCGATTAGGTTTCTACATATTCAGCTATTACTTCTTCGGGTTCGTAACATCCTTCCTCATCTCCGTTAATAGCAGTCTGAATTCCTACGTAGAAGGCAATGCAGGTCAAGTAATAGAGAAACAGCATTAACATTCGGAACTTTGCATACTGAAATCAAATGAACAAGCAGGGATTAAACAAACAGTTGGATGGAACTGACGGAGGTATCGGTTTGTTCTTTGACTCACGGGAGCGTCGGTGTGAAAGACGCGCATGACGGGTGGAGGAAAGTAGGAGCGCGGAGGCCGCAGTCTCATCCTCTTGTCCGAAATTCGCATCTGCACCTGAAACCCAACGTTAATCAAGTGTATAATTGCATTTGAAAATAAACACACGAGTACATTCGTCAATTAAAGTGGAGTGCTTACATCCATGATGACGTGGAAAAGGATCTGGACGCAGAGGAAGGCAACAAAGAGTTCAAAGGCCACGCAGTTTAAGAAACCTTGCTTGATCGCTCCCGCAACAAAGATTGACGTCACTGGAACGACGAACAGAGATTAATTTGGATTCTTCAAGCAAGTTATAAGTTACAGGAAAGTACCACCGAGGATGTACTCGACCATGCCAAAGAGCCAGTGGAGAGTAAGTTGGATCTGACGTGTGCTTGGCTTGAGGGCCCTGAATGGTCCGGTTATCATCTGCAGGACGAAGAGGATGATGGCCGCCCAGCCGAATCCCACGTGAAGTTTGATGTTGAGCGACTCCCCCTGATCGGACTCGCGGTTGAGGCGGCTGACGTAGATGCCACCGATCATGAAGACGAGGCCAGTGAAGAGCGTGAGGACGTGGACGGTGTACCACCAGAACTCCTGCATGAAGAACACGCGCGAAAAGGTCTCCTTGTAGTAGCGCGACGAGAAGAGAGCGATCGGAATCAACACCACCCACGCGATCAACATCTGTGCTGCATGCAGCCTCCGTCCATCCAACTAAGTAATCAACCAATACTTCAATTATACACACACACAGCTTTGTTACATACTTGCAATTTCGTAGTCAATTAAAGCTGACCGACCTCGAGTGGCGGTTTCGTCTGGAATTCTGGTTTTGGTGTCGTTGCGAGCGCAGGACACGGGCATCTCTCGCCTTCTCCCATCGCCACCATCGACGCAAACTTGAACTTCCGTATCTCCTCATCTATGGCCTCCGCCCTTGTCGCGTCTGGACTCGCCGATTGTGACAAGTACGCCTTGTGAGTGTTTCTCGTCCCAAAATACGTCTTGTAGTTCGTGTCTACAGAAGACAGCAGTCAAGTTCAGCCGTTAGTTTAGATCCTTCCAAATTAGAATGACTTTTTTGAAATGAATGTTACCAAGAGAGTAAAGTGTTTGGAGCGTCACTTTGTCCTTCTGGAAGAAGCGGTGGACCTGCTTCCACGGGAATGAGCCTGGTTCACTCATGAACAACTCCTTCTTTGGCGTCGGGTCTCTCATGATTCTGTCGTCGGAGTCGAATCCGGATTCAACGCCGTAAGTCTCAAAGTTACTTGGAAGATTGTTTTTGATTCCGTTGCGGAGCATCCACGTTGGATTCGACTCGAAGTCCTCGCTCTGTTCAAAGTACGCGGAAGTGAGGGGCTTGTGGCATTCGACGTAGTCGGGAACGACAAAATCCTTGTGAAAGTAGTCCCACCCGCCCAACGTAGACATCTGCGGATAGAGAACTTTCTTCTTGGCGATGTATCCGTAAGGACGAACATTTTCAGTGTGAGACAATGCGCACACAGAATACGAGAAGTCCGAGTTCCAACCTCCATCCCTCAACTCATCTGTCCATGGCGAACTTTGGGAAGACCACTGCCGCCAAACATTTCCACCCCAGATCCAATCGCACTTATGATATGTATGTTGACCATTCCATCTCTCAGTACACAATGTATATCCCCATCGATCTTTATGTGTGTCGCAGCACCAGTCGGCGTTGCATCTGTTTGTGGCCGTGAAGTCTTCTTTCCTGCTGGTGTAGTAGCGAATTGGCTTCGAATCCTCCACAATGAGAGCTCTAAAAGACCAGAGACGTCGAAACTAACTTTCAGTTCCCAAATTCAGTCAGAGATTTGTGTAGGAGGGAGATTGAAGCAGATTTAGACAATGAGACTTACACGAAGTGGATTTCAGAGATGAAATCGGAGGTGTGTTGGGCAAAGCGCCAGGTCGCATGAGCTTCCGTAAAGTAGCCGCTTTCAGCGTTGTCTGTCGACGACACGAGAAAGATTCCCGGGTGCTGTGAATGCGAAAGTGATTAACTGGCTATTAACTGGTTAAGTTCTATAAAAAGTCCGAGAGTGAGTCGAGACTCACCGTGACTGCATCGCGTGGGGAATACATACAAGGAAGGATGTTCTTGTGCGTCATTTGAAAACCGTAGAGCGCTCTCCCTGGAATACCTCCTGGTCCCAGGGGACTCTTTCTTCCCTTCATTGCAGAGTCACAGGGGATGTCGTTTGTGAAATGACCCACAGGGAGTCCGCGCTGGTCGCGCGCCTCCAACATGAGCCACTTCATCTTCCCCGTGGGACAGAGCTTCTTCGGATTGGATCGCGTGATTCGTTGGGCCACCACTCTTACGTGGAGGTAATTGTGAAGACGAATGTCATGGGCATGGATCTCCGTCACTTCCACTTCGTACGGATTGACGCAGGAGATATCAGGCTGACTTTCTTGGATTGCAGGACGGCTCCAGTAGTAAGACTTGTCAGCGTTGGGTTCTGGGTTGATTCTTGTGTACTTGCACGCTGTTTGTGCGTAATCCTTATCCTGCCTCGCTGTGAGCGAAGGTTCCTCCGTCACATACTTCTGTAGGGCGATGGAATTCATTCTGGCGATTCTGTCTGGCTTGATGTGGTTCCCGATGTCTAAGTTGTACTCCAGAAGTGGGGCAAAATTTTTCAGCTGCGGGCTGTTGGCAAGCGCAGTGTTGACGATGTGTTCACCCATCAGGCAGAAGGACCGGCCTTCGTTGGCGAGAGTTGACTCCGTCGTGCGATAACCTCCGATTGATCCGGAAGGAAAGTCGATCCTCCGACCTTCATGCTGTTGCCAACAGCAGTCGTGTGGGTAATACTTGGCTTCCCACCATCTCCCTGTATTAGTTGGTACACTAAAATAGGGCCCGTCTAAGTTGGGAGGTCCATTTTCGTCGGTTAAACAAGTGAAAGCGGTACTGCGATGGAGAAATGACACCAAAATACATAGATGTTTCAGCGTCCTAAGGGACTTGGCCATTTTTAGGCCACAGGTCGAGACGAAAGGAAAATCTTACGGAGGGTCTAAATCGGAAAATCAGAAGAAATTGTAATCTCTTTCAGCTCTGTGGAAAAACAGCTCGCTCCAACTCTTCATTCCAGCTTCCGTCAGTTTGATGTAGTCTTGACTACCATTGGGCTTCTATCACTCTAAATTCTCAATCCTGTTAAAATTAATTATTGTAAGATTACTGTCGTCGCTTCAAGACAATTTGTAAATTAAATTCGTTAATTGAAATACTCATGATGTAAATTATATGAAATGTTAAGATTTGTAGTTAATAGTATTTGATTCTGTATGTGTGCGCAAGTGTAATGTAAGTGGCGGTTTCTGATTTGTGATTGGTGGAAAGTTGATGCGCAATTCCCTCATGTACAGGGTGTCCCATATGTCGCGCAACTAGACACGATGACAACGAAAATGTTATCTTTAAAATATCGACTGTAACCCCCTATTTAGCAGCAAAACTGATAGTTTAAGGTGGTTAATTCATTGAACAGTAGTTTTTGAAGAAAATAAGGACCAAACATCCCACAAACTTCCGTTACAGATGAAACAATCCTCTATTA
>JAQGBV010002419.1:0-11597 GCA_034698685.1 Isotomurus pseudopalustris | reverse complement strand
TTTTTCAGTAGGACTGAAGGGTCAAAAGTTATAAGGGTTGAAAGTGTGGCCCATCTTCGTGAATCACCCTGTATAATAAGCAGGCAGAGGAAAAATCTGTTTTAGGAAGACCCTGAGCTAAACGATGATCTGCATTATGAGACCCTATCAAACGGAGAACTCACCATTGGTTCCGAAGGATTTTCAGCGAAAGTTCTTAGCATTCTCAAGAGATCGCTTAACTTCACGTGAGTATAAGTTACGTTATTTTTGGGTAAAAACTATTTCTGTTTCCAATATTTTCTTTATAGAGTGAAAGCATTCAAGTCTAATGATTGGGGGATGCGTATGAGAAACGGCACATGGTTCGGTGCTGTAAAAGAGGTTGCGGATGGGAAAGCAGATTTGGGGATTGCGATAACCATCATGAGACCCAGTCGTGCTTCATTAATCAGTTTCTTACCAGCTGTAGACGAACACGAGTAATTTACCTAAAACATTTTCTATCTTTCGACTTTCGAGTGAAATTGTGAGGTGCGATACAAGTACTATAATCTAAAAATGTATAATCTTGTAGAATCTCAGCATTCTTCCGTCCGTCAGATTTGAACCAAATTCGAGATATTTTTGTGCGACCTTTCCACCCAGACCTGTGGGCTGCTGTAGTCTCAACATGGTTTGTGTTAGCTTTCTTCATGATTTTATTCTCAGTGATACGAAGAAGGTACGGACTGAATGAGAATCTTGAGGATGGAGCAACCGAACCCGATTTTATAAACGATTCGTTTATTTGGGCCTTGGCCACTGCGTGTCAACAAGGTGAGACTGAAGCAGGGATTAGTATTTTTTGTTTTACACTGAAGCTAAGAAAAGAAAGATTAATAATCATTAATATGATTTATTTATGTTCAATAGGATGGGATGATCATCCTGTGGCTGGATCATTACGAACAATCTTTATTTCCGGCTCATTCACAGGAGTTGTAGCGTATGCAGGTTACTCAGCAGCTATCGTTTCTACACTGTCTTTAAAAATTGATCCCATTAAAAATCCAACTGAGCTGCTGAGCAGCAGTTTGAAAATTGGAATACGAAAAGGATTTCTAAGAGAACTTTTGGAACAAGTAGACTTTTAAACATATAATATGGTTTGTGAAAGCATTGGGAATGCAATTTTTAATTGTTATTCTTTTTTGCTTTAAGAATGATACGAACGATATAATCACCAAGTTTCAAGCTCGAGTTCGAAAGCTCCCTGAGGACGAAGGATATGTGACTGCTATGGACGGCTACGGCAAAGTTCATGATTCTTCTTATGCCTTTATTAGCACGAGGGATACTGTTTATGATATGCTAAAGATGACACGGAATAGCGAGGAAATCTGCGCTCTTAAAGAGATTCGTATTCTTAAACATGGATTTCCAATTGGTCATTTTCTAGGAAAGACATCTCCCTACAAAGAAATGCTTCGATATCTGTAAGAACGATCGAACTACAAATGATAAATTATTTCGGAATTCGAACTCCTGTATTACTTGTAGTGTTATTTTTATCAGGTATGTTACCATCAGAGAGCCCGGTATTTCGTGGAAGTTACGACACAACTACACGTACACTAGGCGATGCTTGGAAGCTTCTGATAACATGGGACAGAAGTTGGGACTAAATGATGTATTCACAGCGTTCATGATTCTTGTTGTGGGTTCAATATTTAGTGTAACTTTCCTGACAATTGAAAAGCTCTTCCGAGTTGGCACATCGTTTACTTACATGCGATGAATAAGTATGATTAAGAAAATCAATACAAAATTGCTTCCGTCCTTCCCTGTTAACATACTAGCTCATTGGAGTAAATTAACAATTATATTGGTGACGATATTATTTTCAGAGGGAAATTAAGTCAAAGTTTATTTAACATTGGGATACTGATTAAAAACAACAATTGTATGAGAATTGCACTTCTTCACATAGATTAATTAACTAAGAAAACAACATGTGTGCAGTATAAGTAGCATCGCCAGTTACTGTCAATATTTTTGTTCATTAGTTTTGTCTTGTGCATTAGCAAATACAGTCCTCCTGATACCATAATACAATTTGAATATTGTCAACTAATTGCTAAAAGTTGTCAGAAGCAAATTAAAATAAACTCATCAGTCACGCATAGTGTAACTCGAACATCGATTACACTGCTAAGTAGCGTACAGTAGCAATAACAATCAATAGCTAACCCTTATAAAACTTCGTGAATACAAGATTGTCTAATAATATTTATAAAAATATTATTGATAAAAATCATATGTACTTAAGTAAGAAATGCAAATTGATGGATTCAAAGTCTTGGTCATAATGACAATTGCCTGATCATAAAAGCAACTGGAACACAACAAGATACAATTCAGCGAATAGTTTGATTCATCACAGTATTGGTATTTTCCAACATAACTGCTGTGCAATCGCTCCTAGTTCTAACAACCAATGCGAAAAATATACAGCTCTTGTAGCCATTAATTTGATAGATTCAGGCGCTTGAACCATACTCGGAATCTGTTGCACCGGCGAATGCGAACTCTTTGGTGTCGGATACCTATTGAAATTAATTTATGTTAATTAGCAATTGAGATTTTAATTAATCCATAAATTAACAAAAAGAATAATAACACTGACCTTGGACTTGGCACGGATTGAGTGTTGTCATTGTGCGATGCAACAAAAGAACTGTTCGCAGACGACCCTCCACTATGATTTCCTGAGGTAGTTTCAGTTGTAAATCCACCATTTCTTTTTTGAAGAACACTGTTTAGAATGCTGCTAAATGAACTACTATTGCTGATTTTTTTCATGAGATGGTCTGTTGTAGCATCTAAGGTATTTGACAAAGAGGAGACTAACGAATCCTTTGGACTTTTTAAGTTGGTACCCTGAGTATAAAAATTATTTCTTCTGTTCATCACACTCCAAACTTCATTGATCAGAGGTAGATTGCCTTTCAAACAATTCTCCATTTCAACTCGAATTCGATTAAGCACCAGAGTAAACGGAGTATAGGACGGTTGTAGAATAAGATTCGGATCGAGCAAAATACTTCTCAAAAGCGGAATGCGGCTTGCAGCCAGAATAGATATGATGTCTGTGACCATAAGAATCACATCTGGAGGGAGTTGATGGAGATTATTCAAATGCAACAAAAGCGTATCTAAAAATGGACCGAACGACGCTGTAGAAGCTGGAGGCGGATTTTCCATAACACCACCACTGACACCATTGCTCTCCAAACTTCCATAGCCATCACTGAGATTCCGAGCTGTATTATCTTCATCAGAAGGTTCAATGGTTAAGGATGGTTCTGAGATTCCCAAACTATTCATCTGTTCATCTAAACTAAGAGAAGGATGCAAAGGGATTGTTGTGAACTTCGGTTTTGCACTCAAAGGATCGTCCAAAAGGGGATCTTGCTGATCTTGGCCCTTTTGCGGCAAAGTTGTTACAGTAATTTCTACGCGATTAACATTTTGTTCGTTCTCATGAGGCCTCTTTGATTCCACATTTTTGACCCTTGAACTATCCATATCACCTGATAAATGTGCACCAATTGGCTCGTCACTGGCAATTACATCGGTTCCATCGTATCGATATTTCCAAAATGGAAACACGGGATTTTTTGTACTTTTTTCGTCTTTCGTGAAAACAGCAGGGGAGACCATGGAAAAGGTGACCTCGTCAAAACTTGACCACCGGTTGAGCTCGTTCGTCAAGTATTGCGTATAATGAAACGTAATGGCTTCGGGACCCATAATATCCAAAATTTGAGCGGGGATAAGAGATAGAAACCTTACGGAGGCTTCTTGGTAATCGATTTCAGGAAGTGGTATAAATCTTTGGGACACAATGAGATGATTTTGTGGCATTAGATATTGTAGCACTAATTTATACCAAAATTCTTCGCAGTAAAATTCTAGAAGAGTGCTTAAGAGGCCTAAAGTGGAGACTGTCACCTAAAATGTCCATAAAATAAAACACCGTGACATTTTTAACATGCTATAATTGGCTCATAAGATCCATCAACTTACAGCAACATTAGGATGGTTCATTCGTTGTGTAAAAATTTTGAGCAGATTTGAACTGGAAGTGATGAACATCAATAGACTTTTGATCAAAGCTGGATGAGAAAGTTGTTCGCATACGATTTTCAGATAAGACGTCACCACTGCTATTTCTTCATGTAAGCTCTGTAAGTAAAACAAAATTCTTTAGACAACAAGCAGATGAGTTTTTACCTGTGTTAAAAAAATGCGTATAAGCTTACAGATTCGATCAATTTAGTTAAACCATTAACCGCATATCATATTCATTAAAATTATTATTATGCTACTGCTACTAAGCAAAAGATATCATGCAGACAGAAAGCTGATAGGATCAATGCAGCTGACGTATTTAGTATTTACTTGAGAAAGATTACAAAAAGCTATTGAAACTTAAGTGAAAGGTTCCACAACAGATGAGTAGGTGAATGAAAGTTCAGTTCAGTTATTATTCCTATTTCCACTAATTTCAGGTGCTTTATAGCTGATTCACTTAATTGTTATGCGAAGGAAGGCGTGCATTAATCGAAGTAAACAAAATAGACAGAAACGAAGTGTTTTCAGGTGCAGAAAATATACGTTAAGATTTTTAAACTAACCGTGATGAATTGGTCGTCTTGTTTGTGCAAACTACGGTTCCCCTCGTCCTAAATAAATACATCACCCTTCCAACAGTTATTAAACAAGTACATAGGGCATTTAAACAGCAGAGCTAATGAAGTAATTACAGCAAATCATGAAATTAATCTCTGAGAGTTTACCGAGCAGTAAAGGAAGTGTCATAAACTTATAATTCTTCATAAACAATACTCACCCTACAAAAGCTCAATATAAATATATAAGTGGGAGTAGGGGTACATAATATCATTTTAATAAAAGGATGCAAAATAATACGAGTTGTAATAAATATATAACTTCGACAAACAGTACGAGATCCCTAAGCAATACCTTATTTGCCAATCAATCATACCTGAGTGAGAGCTGGAAGAATAACAGCTTGCAGAAAAGCATGTTGAAAACAGTCTGCTACAGCCCAAGACACTTTCGAAGGAGCGGCATGTGTGACTGCGTCGACAAACTGCAGCTGAGTAATAAATGGCTCCAACTGTTCTGAATTTGCTGGCGTGAACGTTGGAAGTTGGGCAAAGCATGCCGATAGACCACTTATAATGACGTTCTACAGATAAGCAGAAAGAATGACATTAACACTGTACTAATACACAACATTACTTTGACGTAATCATGTTACGTACAGTCAGTCCTAGTCCAGTTTCCCTACAAAATGTGTCTTGAAGCGGTGGAAACTTTGAGGCGAGTTTTATTAAATGAATAAACGAATTTCTAGCAGGTTCTCCAAGGTAAGGATCACTTTTTAGGCTGTATTCTAATAATAGACTAGAAAGCGAGCAAGCTCCATCCCAAGACGCTGCAACCGCAGAACTTGAAGTAGCAACGTCTAGCGATACGTAGCCTAAAAGTTCTTCGTCTCTGGCTGCTAATTCACACAGTGACTGCAACGTCTGTACTAACTTTCTCTCATCTTCATTGCATAACTGCAATCCTGCAAAAAGTGAATTCTCTTTCAAAAGCATATTCACACTAAACCATGTACAACATTTAAATAACTACCTTGAATTTGAAGATTGTGGAGCCACATAATTACTTTCTCGGAGCACTTATTGAGTATCCAAAACTTTTTACAGCTTAGTTCAGGATCCTCTGTCTGCGCTACTCGAAGAAATTCTATCATTTGACTGAGGTGTGATATTACAATAAGAGCAGCATCAGATGGAGACTCCTGAAATACAATCCAAATATAAATCAGTTGTATTTTTTATACTGCACTGATAATATTATGATGCAAAATATTTACTCACTTGTTCGCCCTGCATAACATCCACTGCTTGCTTCCAGTGATTCTCCAGAAGCGAAAAAGTCACTCCAGGCTCAACTTTAGATTTTCTTTCAATTACCGGATTACTCCGGTTTAGCCAGCGGCCCATCATTTTGACTGACGAACTGTTTATTGTTTTCCACCACGCTTACTTGACGATTTAAGTTTTTGATTCTGTACGGTCCATCGGGTCCAGTGTGTACAGGTAAAGTTCATTGTAACATCTCACCGTTTTCTATTTAGCAGGCATCATCAAATTCTATGTAGACCTGACTGGAGACTACTGGGGAGATTAAGCAAGCCAGTGTTCTTTCCAAATTCACAAATCACGAGACAGACTAGAAAATAAAATAAAAACAATATATCCTTCAGTCTGAACGTTAAAGTCCAATTGCTAGAGACTGAACCTGACTAAAATTATAAATTATATATCGCTGACTCTCATAATATTGTTAGTCGTGTATATCGTGAGCAAGAATAAATTCGCAATGATTAATTAGCATCTTCAACTCTTCACATTGAACATTAAACAACGTAAAATGCTCATGGGACCAAAGCATACTCCAACTCCTTTCTGAAGTCTATAGACATCAACGCTTACGAAGGAAATATAACAGCACAGCCAAATCTACTCTGGGAGTTATTGACTGAATGGATATTTGAGATGTTCAATGAATAATTAAGAGTCTTCATCGATTCGTCCGACTTTAGCGATTAACATCCGACACTTCCTTGTATACTGTGAGTGACGACCAATTGACTGAACTCCTCGCAAAAGCAAAAGATCATAATAACCATCCCTCAGATATTTAACCTCAACTATCTTAATAACTTATGCAGAAGCTGGTTGATATTCCTTTGAATGCAATGTTATATTATCTTAGTAATATTTTACCTGCCTTAGATTATGTCGACGCTTTGATCAGTCGTCCAATGCTCTCAGAAGTCCAATTCCGAATTCCACTGCGCGTAAAATAAACCGCAGGATTAGGATAATACTAACTCACTGTACAATTCAAGACTTGTACATCTGAACTCTCAAGAGAATCTCCAACAAAAGTCTAAAAATAGTAGTGAATTCTTGCTGCACTCTGTCAATGATAAATATCGAGTCTTCCTTTAGCACACACGAGAGGTGACCTTATATCCTCTTCTTCAAACGATGAGCTCCGTTTCCACTTTAAATGCCTAACAAACTCAGCAATTTCGTCATCTGCGAAATAAACAAAGGTTTTCAAAATTGTAGCATAGAAAGGCGCACATCCAGCAAAAACTACACAAACAAAAACAAAGCTTTTTACACTTTACCTTAGACTGATTCGGACGAACGTCTGTTTGAAACATGGTTTCCTCCCGATCTTTCTCAGCAGGTCTTTTGAAAGTTTGTCAGAATCCCTTGTTTTGAAAATAACCTTTACTTTGAAACGTGAGTGTGAGTATGTTGAGTGGGACAGAAGGAATTATAAGAAGCAGGCGAAAGAGGAGCAGCTGAATGGATGGAAAGTGAAAACATAAAAAGTGATGGAAGTGAATGAGCGAGTATCGAGTGACGGAGGAGTCAATGAACAACTCCACCTGGGGCCACCTGAGACTGAGACGTCCTCCCCATCTCCTTATTGTTGTGCCTTAGTTTATGTTGATCTTCATCATTTACCTTTCGATTAAGCTTCCTGAAATACTTAATGCTGTACTTATAATACTCATGAGAATGTGTTTACATTTGCATGCATGCATCCGTTTGTTTGTGATGCCTCAATGAGATAATGGATGAGAGTGAAAGGGAAATTAAGTTTAAGAGAGGGTGGGTGAAGGAGACACAATTAGATAATTAGATCGCCGCAATCCTCCCCTCTAAACTTCTTTGGCTTTGTGGATTAGTTAATGTGTGTATTACTTAACTAAAGTTACTCTAATTTTTTAAGATGGATAGGACAGGGAATGAGAGAAGTCGATGCATTTTAGGTAGTTCGCAGTTCGCAGTTGTGCGGGGGATATAATGTGGGATGTAGATATTTTGTTGAATGTAGAGGCTTTGGGGTTTGCGTAATAAAAGTATATATCGGCTATCTATCTACATGTGTTGTTTGCACATTAAAATACTGTGGTGGTAGTGCATGGCACGCATAGAATTTTGGAATAGATGGAAGGAAAACAATCAAATATTACAGTATTACTATCATCGTGTAAAACTGTGCAGCTGAAAAATTAAACGAATGTTGGTTGGCAGTTGGCAGTTTGTTTGAGTTTGTTGTGAGTATATAATACTGTAAATTATAATAGGAGTGACTGTGAGTTTGTTAGTGAGTTCACAGTTTTGAAGGCTGGATTATTGTCTAATTAGTTCATCGGCTTTTACTCGTATGGAAGTGTGAAGAATTGTTTGTGTTGTTTATATTTTAAATTACATTAAACCTTGTGTGCATTTGTACGTTCAGATTAGATATTGTTCGAAATTCGAGTGCTTCAACCATTGCTGTGCAGTTACGTAAGTGAAGTTGTTGACAGGAGACTTATGTGCGAAGGTATATATTATTGCTTCAATTTCAATTACTGCTTTAGAAGAGTTAGCAAAAGCAATATTATTAAAAAAGATCAAAATAAATTAAGTACTAGTGTCACTAGTGCCCACAATTCAACGTTTTCATTAATAGGAGTTGGCGTTGGGAGTAATTGGTAGAATTACATTTCTTCCAAGTTTTGTAAGTTACTGAATTTCAGTTCTTAACTAAAAATATTGTATTCGTGATGTACTCATAAGTATAAGACGGTTAGAAGCTAGGTTTCAAGAATATCTTGAAGAGAAAAAAACTCCACTGTGTTTAGTATCTACATCTCTACATCTCTACATTGTAAACTTTCAGTGAGGGATATTCACACTTGAGTTCCTTGTTAAAATGTGCTGCTTTGTGTGAGATATTTACTAAAGCGCTTAGTTGTTTCTCACACCGTCAATCATTCGTTTAGAATATTTCCCAGGTCAGTTCATGATTAAGAATTTGAGAATTGAAGTTTCAAACCCACACAAACTTTTACTATCAATTAATCATCCTTTATTGGGGAGCAGTGAGTGTACGAAAGTAATACAATTAATTGTATGCCTGAGGCAGGCACGCCTAGAACTGCATCGTTTGTAAAATGCAAGTGCAATTTCTTGAATTCTACTTTGTTGCATGCATATTAACGCATTCTACGATTCTTCTGCAGTTGTAGTTTGTAGTTGTATGTTTTTTGTCGAGATTTAATGCGATGTCATAAAACTCAGTCGCCGTTACTTCGCATGAGTCAAAAAGATTTGCAGTTGAATAACTATGCGAATTCACATGGTGCGATTGCAGTTATTATTACTTTGGGTTCGCCCACACAGTCTTCTGCCGTTAGAATTGGTTTCTTCCCTTCCGTGATACTTCTCATGAGCAATTTGTACCAAAGATTTATGGGCATCGCAGTCCACGTAGCGTGACACATTGTCGCCCGATCCGTAAACTTTATTTTCCGACTTGTACATCGCTGGGACTTGCATCACTGCCACGGCACTTTCCCGAGGTTGTATGTAACAGAACTTTTCGTCACTTGTGAAGTTCAGAGCCAGATTGGGGTGCAAGGGACGGCTGTAATCTTCGTTGTAAGTTGTTCCCATTCCTCTGTAAAATGCATCAATTTCAAGAGTTTATGAATAAGTTGTATTAGACTACACATTACAAGTTAAGTTTTTTTCGTTGAGTTTCAAAACTAAACGACCTACACATGAGGCACTGGTTGGTGAACACGTGGAGCACATCCGCTGTACGGAGGCCTCCTGAAGAATTGCTTCAAGTGTCCATAATGTCGAGGTTCTCCAGGGTGCTCCCGCTTGTAATCCAAGCTAGGAAGCTGTCCAGCTTTAGCAACTGTTTGCTCGAATGGGTCGAGCATGGGTCTTGTGCGAATCTTAACTGCCACGTCTGTGTCCTTTTATCAAAGGTCATAACGAATTTGACAGTTGTAAAGAGAACTTCTTCTTTTGCTAGGAAGTTTCATAATTTCTTACTTTTGTGTTGTACATAGTATTCAGGAATTTGTGTTGCTTAAGTTCATCTTCGAAGTTCTTGTGGTTAATGCGGTAAGTGCTCATGTAAGGGTGAGCCTTACGAAGAACTGAGAACATATCATCGTAAGTGAAGGCTGGCAGAACATTCACACGATTTTGAGGGAGGTACTTTAAAGGGACAAATAATGTTATGATCAGCCTCAGAGATACAGATAACAGAGGAAGTAATGATTAGTCATGTTTGGCGTACCACAAAATGATCTGTGACAAAGACTCTTGGGGGGCCGTAGAAATCGGCTTCACGATAGTGCGCCTTGTGTCCATCCTTCATCTCTGAAATTCGATCAGGAAGTGGATTGTACGGTTTCATGTTTCTTGACGCTACACCTTGCATCTGTTGTGCAATATACGTGGAGTGTGAATTGAATTCATAGGCTTCGTAAGCTTCTTATTTTTTATTACGGAACCTTTCGATGAAAGTCAGGTCGAATGTAATGGACCAAATGAGAGCCTGGAGCCAGAGGATGTTTCGGCTGGAAGTCTCGCTCTTCACGGTAGAACTTCCGGTCGTGAACAGATCCTGTTTGGGTTACCCATTTGTCGTGGCTGATAAGCCGTTCCGGACCAGCAAGCATATCGGGAAAATCATGGTGTAGTGTTGACTGGGAAGATTTGGATTATTCATTTCATGAACTTAATACTCCAGTATACTCGTTAAATCAGAATTTGATTAAAAGTAACTAACCACGGCCGGATATTCGGAGGGCCAAGGAATTTTTGCTTTGTAGTTGTATCGAATGGGCCTTTGACAAACATCAGGGTTACTGCAGGGTCCAGTGGTAGTTTTGCATACGAGATCTTCACATTGGTAATCGGATTTGAATGCAGTGACAGCTGGATCTGCGACATGGACACTCATCTTTTAGGGCGAATGGAGATGAAGAAGTTCTATTTATTTTGAATTATTAGCTGAATGTTGAGTTTGAAAGTTCTTGAAGATGCAGTCCAGATGAAGGTCAGCGGCGACTCTGACCCAGATGAATACCAAAACATAAAATGATGGGGAGTTTCCAGGGAACTTGGGTACATCGGGGAACTTTCAGGAATGGGGTGTTGATTGATCAAATATGCCATGACGACTCGAAGTACCAAAATGAAACTTCTCAACTTCTTCTATAATAGGGGTTTTTATAGAAAAAACAAATCCAAAGACTGTAGCTATTGTTAGTTTAAAAATGTTTGTTTTTTGCTCAAAACTAGCATGTATTTTTTATTTCCAAGAATGTTTTGGCTGGAATCATTAAGAAGAGAGCAGTTGATGATACTTTTTTAAGTTTTTCAAAAGGATTGAGCAAGCTAACGCTTCATGGTACAGTACTTTTTATTTTTTATTTGCATTGGCAGTCTCCAGCAAGTGAATCATTTTATTGATTTTATTAATTGGAGTTTCAATGCTTCGAATGCTAAAATTATTGCAGTGAGCATTTATAAACTACGACACTAGCTAAGTGTTGAGTGTGCAAAATATGGAAAATGAGACCTCATACCATCCGTCTGCCTTTATCTATTTTACTTGCACGATACTACACGCGATTTTGAGTCCTGAGAGTCCTG
>JAQGBV010002418.1:0-11598 GCA_034698685.1 Isotomurus pseudopalustris | reverse complement strand
ACCCCAATGATATCACAGATATCCATTGAGGCCACACATTATTATGTGGGAGACTCTCAAAGAACATGGAAATGTTATAATGTGTTGTTCTTAAAACCTTTAAATTAGGGCTACTGAATTGGGATGTTGTGAGTCATATTCTGATTTCAAAGTTATACAAGAAATTTAGAAGGAAGAATTGGAAACTCCAAATGTGAAAAAAGGTGAAATTACTTGAAAATGAGGCCAGTCAGATTTAAGGACTACGATCGACATTTCATGTTTCTATTTCAAGGGGAGAATGTTTTTTCAAATTAAAGGTTGAATAGGCAATTAAAAGAGTCTTAAATTGATAAATGCTGAATTGCTCCTTGAACCTGAATTCGACGCTAACTTATATTTGTTAAGATTTGAATATTTAGACCTCGCACATTCATGCGATCTCTCATTGTAGTGGATATACACCGCGACCTGAATTTAGCACATGTTGCAGTCAGCAAAAGCTGATGATTTCATCTTGACAAAACCACTCTCTTCTGATTACAGATACATCAGGTGAAGAGAGAATAAACTTTTTGAGTAATTTGGTTGGTAATTTATGTATTTATTACTCATTTGTAAGAAAAATCGTGTGCCTTTCTTGAAGATGAATCTGAAACTGAGGAGTGAAGAGCAGTCTAAATGTTAAACAGTATTAAAACTAAAGGGAAAGATTAATCCCACAACTTCTTATGCAAGGTGCAGAAGTGTATGACCACAGATGTCCCTGTAGCTGAGAAGAAAAGGCCAAAAAGAACTCTATAGCAATTTCTAGCTCCCTAGATTCATCGCCCCTCCTATAAATACAAAAAGCACCTTTGGTTTTGTTTTATATAACCCAATTAGTTTTTAAAAGGGAAACAAACAGTGTTACACAATTATCGAGTGACCGATACCAGGATTAACGGCCTGCCTGTCATACTTCCGAAATTTTAGATGGGAAAGAATCCTCCACTTTGTCAGAAAAAACTCTCCAACCGATGAGAATCAGGAAGCACAATTGTTGACCTGTTGACGTCCACGTCTGTTGTTTTTGTCTAATCTGGAAACAGAAACGTGACTACTGAAACAGTGTAGTTCACAAGTAATAAGATTTCAAAAATGGAGTTTCAAAATTGCCTGTCTGTCGTTATGTTGCATTCGTCTGCTGTCAATAGTTCACCCGTTTCATTCACTTCCTAATAATATAATATAATATCTGTTTTATTGTCAAACTGATTCAACAAAATTATTGTGCTGGTTTTCAATCAGGAACAGTACACGAAAGGTTAAGTGTATAGTTAGTAGGTACAGAGTTTTTTGTTTTTACATTAAGTGACGAAGACTGAAAATATAATTTTGTAAATTAAATCTATTGATACCAGACGATAGTAGACTAGGAGGTAATTTATTCCAAAGGTTGGCAAGTCGATATTTAACACTAGACTTAAAAAGTTCAGTTTTGTGTTTAGGGTTAACAAGTCTATTGCCAGGAATAGATCCTTCCTTGCTTAGTTCGCCCCATGCAACCTGTAATAAAAAAATTCAGGATTTCAGTGTGGCAGATTAGTCGCTTCAATTTTGACTTCAGTAAAACGAATGCTTGACGATCCTCCGTTTACACCATGGACAAGGTAATGTTTTATTATTGCTGTCATCGCAAAGCTAAGGAATTCTCTTGTAAACTTTTTAAATAAAAGATGCAAATTATGCAGCCAATTAATAGTTTAAAACTGAAGATTCCTATTTTAAGCGTCTTACGAGAAATATGTTTGAGAAATCCGATTATCCCAACGATCCTTCTTTTGGTGACGACTCTCGACGAAAGTATCCTCGTTAGCTGCATTCGTTTTCAACCACAGAGATGGAAACTCAAATTGAGCATGTTAAGCATGGCGACAATCACTAGTAATTTCTAAATGAGAGTTGATTGAATACTTCAACTTCCTTATACCGATTACAGTGTAGGAATAAAGTTTAAACCAGCTCATTACAAAATTGCTAGCTCCCTTTACTTTGTAGAATAACTGATTTGAATTCGAAATATTTACAATTGCCACACTGAATTCCATACCTTTAATGAAAGCAGCAAGTTGTTCTGTAAGAAACAGTAATCCTTCCTCCGGCCGAGGATCCCTGTAAATTGACTGAAAAGTCAGTAACACATTTAAACCATTTCTTCACCTTCAAGATAGCAATCCGAAACTTTGAATTACTATTAAAGAAAGAATTTTCGTAGGTCCGTATGTACCAATTGCAGTGAATAAATTCGTATTTGTGATCCTCGATGCAGCAACTTTGGAAAGTCGGCTACTATTCTATTACTACTCTGTTGTACCACAACACAATAATTGAAACGGCAAAATAATTGTTTTAAGCTATTTGTTTTCATTTCAATTTAATAATGCGTGCAAGTTGTTTTAATGCATTCATATGGCCAGTACGAAAAACCGGCCAGAGGTAATGTTAGGTTGATGGATGAACCTCGTGTGATATGAAGCAACTGGAATGTTCAGCTTGTACGTACTTAAATTTCCGAAAGGTTAGGCGAGTACACAAGGAGTATATGTACTTATACACTGTCAAATGATATCCGCAGAAAGTACTCGGGAGTGCAATCAAGTCCAGTGATAAACATAAACTGTTGCTATTTGTGTGAGGCTTATCGTGAACAACACATATTAGGTTATCTGGTGATTCTCCTTTACACAACCTTTCATATTCTAAAGCATTATCAGTTATATGCGAAGCATATATATTTATCTACAGGTTTGAATATGTTTTACATAAGTTTCACTTGTTAGTCGGCCCTCATACACTTTAGATAAATAAGGTGGGGAATATGCATCTCCACACTATCACAGACAGTGTGAAAATCATGATGTGAATCGAGTTTCACAAGTATTGTATGCTACGGTAGACTTATGAATCTTTGCCGCCCTTGACATTGCATTCCATTGCAATTGTACCAACCTCACTGATTAAACTAAAGTTGTGGTTTTTGTAGGTTATCCCAGACAGCTCAAACTTTTTCTTTCACTCGGTGATTTAGAACGTGTGCAATTAAATTTTACATTTCTGCAGTAAATTTTGGGAATTTCTTGAAAGAATTAATTGATCTTATAGTGAATGACCAAAGCAAGTGTATCACGTATGCCCAACTCTTATCTCCACGAGATAACGACAGAAAAAGCAGTGGCGGTTGTGCTAGTGTTGAAGGTTGGAATTAGTTCTAATGGAGCCCTAGGTATTCTAAACCTCTTGTTTCAATTCTGCTAATGGTTGGCTTTTTATTAAATTATTTGTTTGCAATTGGATTATCAATGGCGATAAATTAAATTAAGCAAAGCGCCTGATATATGACAGCACGTGTTACATTGTGTTGGGTTCGGGATTTAAATAGTTTTTATGAATAATTTACATAATACAATTTCATTACAGTTTTAATTGATTTTGTTGACCACAAAAGTGTATTCCGTTCGTACTTATTAATTTTCAAGGGACTAATATTTAATGTACGAGAAGTGAGGTGACAGTAACATTACAGTACGCTCCTGTTGTTACTGTTGAAGAGTATTTATTGTGTTTTGCCATAAAGGATATAAGTGACTTGCTCCTGGGGAATAGAAAAGAAACAGCTCGGTATGCAATTCCTACTTGGATATTTATGGTAACAAGTCTTCTATCCAGGTTAGTGGACTGGGCTGGGCGACTTCTTTCAGCACTTGTGGAACCCTTAGCTCCACTGCTTCCCTGTGGAGGCAAGAATTATTTTAGAACCTAACTAACAATAATTGTTTCAAAAAAATAATAAAAAATGAGTAAGAAGATGAAACATGAAACCATTTCTTCTTATTCAAAATAGCAATAAGAAACATGGAATTACTTATGAGGAGTATTTGTCGTAGGCTTAACTTGCTACGTCTTTTAATTTCACTTTAAACTCACACATTTAATACTTTGATATACGGCTGCGACATTATCACTATGATAGCATGCATTCATATTAATATTAGAAAGTAAATTTCAACAAGAACCAAGTGATGAAGAACAGCTGAGCTTGTGGAGCTTTGGGAAGAGCATTGAATAATAATTAACAGCGTGGAAGGTCCATTGAATAAACGATGAAATTACTGCAAGGTAAAGAGGTTCCAAGCAGAATACACGTACATACGTAGCTGATGAATGTGGAGACTGTAGAGTGTTGGAGTCAAATAGTAGATGAGCTGTTACCGTGTTATTTTGAGAGACTGGTGGAAACACGGTAGATCCCCATCCCGTAAGGATTCCTGCTTGTCCGTTGTTAGGAATCCTAACAATTTGATGCTATGCATGACATACGTGGAGCACGAATGTGTTTGCTCCTAAGTCTCACAAGGACCCCCCACTCTTCCTTTGCTGTCGGCCCGTCCCACAAAGAAACGTTTGAAACGACAGACTTTAAAGCATTCCATGCACCCAAATGCAAAACTTATAATACACGGGGAGTTGTGGAATATTTTGGGAGCAAACACTGTGGATCGACCTCATAAATACAAACTGCTGTTCTTTACGGGTTAGAAATCTACCCTATTCCTTCGGAATGAGGTTAAATCACATCTACTAGGAGTCAAATCAAGTTGAATGGCAGAAATAAACTGCTTTCCTTTTGTGTGAGGAATATTTGGTAGGTTATCTGGTGACCGTCTACTAAAAACCTTTAATATTTTTAAGTTACACATTTCCTATATGGAGTAGACCTCAGCGTGATGCTGAAGGTTGAGAAGAATTGGGCTTATTTGTTGACTTAACAGCAGTGATAAATCTTATCTGCCCGTGACATTGCAATCGCCTCAACATTAATCAGTCCATTGAAGTTGTGTTTATCCGAAGAATGGCAAGGCTCCCTTTATCCAATGATGAAAGTCAACAAATATTCCATTTATGTCCATACCAGTTGCAGAATTAATTTTTCAAAGTGAATGAATTAAATTGTGTGCAGTTTATTATTAAGTTTTACGTGTAGAAAGTTGGATTTCAGTCGTCAGTTTTTTGATGGAGGAACACGTGTGATGGAGTAAAATTATGAATTATGCATTATTATAGTTTTGATGCTTATAATTTATTCTACGTATGTGTCGTATGTAATTAAAGACAGCAATCCCATCAAGGGACAATTGGTTTCATTTCGAGTTGATGGGCAGACTGAACTTCTCCTGGAGGAATGAGGAAACCTCGTGATTCGGTCCCCACGTGTTCTCCGATATCTCCAGGAGCGTACTCTCCTTCCTCGTCCCTCCACCAGAGGAGACTGGGACACGCCACTTGCTCCAGCATCTGCAAACTCCCCAACTCCACAGCCAACAACACCGCCTCCCCTGCAAAAAGATGATGTCCACATCAAAAAACAAAAGAAGTGAAAATCGGTGTGAAATCAACTTACCATGTTGTGATAGCCAAGGTGGCCACTCAAACTCATCCGCAGCTGTTCGTGTTTCCTGCACTCCGAAGTGTCTCAGCCAAACGCGAAGAAGCGGCGTCGCAGGGCGCCTGTAGAAATGACGTTGCAGATGCGGAGGAGTTTCTTTGTGGTGGGCGTCACTTGGGATGATGCTGAGAGTGCGGAGAACTCCCGACCACTCCCACTCCGTCACGTAGTTTTCAAAAACCTCCAACAACCCACGGAGACGTGCGCTCCTGTTTCCTTTGAATTCCTTTGCCCAGAGGGAGTTTATGTGTTGGGTGAGTGTGGGGAGGAGTGCTTCGACGCGTGACCACCCCCCGGGGGAGTGGCCGTGGGGACTGGGGAGCCGACTCTCCAGAACGACACACATCACGAAAACCTTCGTTGACTCTTTAGACATCCTCGTGAAGGTTATTTGGTCCAACTGGAGTGCAAACTGAATGAGTCCCCTCAATCGACAGCGGCTGTTTGGTGAGTTGAAATGAACAGGAGTACGCCCTCTGGTGACCTCGGATGAAATCAGGCGGAGGAGGAGTTCCCGCAGGGGCGGATTTTGGGCGAGGAAAGTGTCGAGGAGTTCGGTGGCCTCGCAGCAGGGGAGGTGGGAGAGAAAGTTCTCCACGGCATCCCAATATTCGTCGCTGAGTGTGGTGGGGGTGGTTGGGAGGAGGCTGAAGAGAATTTGGCCCCAGTTGACCTGACGCACGAGGGGCCAACGACCTCTGAGGTTGGAGAGACCCGCCGTAAGGGACGCTGCGCGGAGGGCAGCCACGCCCACCCGCGAGAAGAAACTCCTGAATTTTTCTGAGTGGACATAGTTTATTGTGGTGAGGAGGTTGAAAGTGGCGGGGGTGTCGTCGACGAGGACGGAGAGAACAAACGCCGACGCCACGTCACCCGAACTCGAATAAAATATGTTATTCGAGTTAACTATAGCTAGTTTAGTTAGTTTTTTGATTATACGAAGTTTCCCATCACGAACGACGAATGGGAGGAAGGATACGGTGGTAAAGTGTGCCTTCCACCAGGAGAATCCGTCGTCCCCAACGACCTGCGCAAGGAGACTGCGCCCTTCAGTTTGCTTTGGGCCTCCCGCAGTTGCTCCCGTGGAGCAAAGCTCCTCCAACTCCACCAACTCCTCCAACTCCTCCAGAAATCTTGCGCCTCCGTTTGTTTGAATGAGGAATCTGAGTGCGTTGACGCCCTCCTCCCCTTCCCCAAACACCCCCACCAGCCCCTCAACACTAAAGTCACTAAAATCACTTTGGATGGTTAGGCGAATGTCTTTCGATTTGGTGACCACGGCATTTCGCAGTGCAGAGTAAATAAAAAGTCCTCCCCACGCAGACACAAACGAACGAAGATTATGACACACCCACTTGTGATGAGAAGAGAGGAGTTGGGTGAATTCGTCCTTCGTGAGGATCTCCGCCATCCACCACGCTGCCTCACTCCACTCCAGCGTCGCATCCAGCGACTCCCGCGTCTTCATTTTCACCCGCAGCTCCTCCCTCCCCATCGTCCTCTCCACAATCTCCCGCCTCACTCGACCCTCCGGGTGGGCACACACAATTCGGATGAGGTCTTCGCAGGAGGAGAGGGCGCCTCGGATTTCCTCTTCTCTCAGACAGCGCGAAAGGAAGGAGGGGTGCTCAACGAGGAGAAGAGTTATCAATAGAGGGTGATTATGTGTCCACTTGTGGGAGGTGGGGGTGGTTGACGTGGAGGGAAGTGCAAAGAGACGGTGACGAATCCAGTGGGGGTCCCTCCGGGCCAGCCACTCCCTCAAGGGAATGTTGGAATCTTCAGCTGCAACGGAGACGAGGGCGTAGATGACTTCGGGGTGGTTGAGGTCGACGGAGAAGAATGGGAGTTCCTCCGCCAACAGGGAAATCAGACGTCCTTGTATGAAGGCAGTCAACGTTTCTTCCATCTTCTGTCCCCACAGTCGTTGCCAGAAGGTGGAGCCAGGGAGCCAGTGGGGGGAAAGTGGGAGGAGTCGCTCGGTGGGAAACTCTCGTTGTCTCTTTCTTAACATGCACAACACAAACTCCTCTACGTTCTCTAATGGGGAGTACTCAGAGTAGATTCCCCGGAAAAGGGAGTCCCTCAGGGGAGTGGGGGTGGAGGGGGCGGTCAGGAGGAGCGCGTAGAAGAACTCCGGGAAACTCCGGTGGACGAATTGCAGGTGGTGGGAGGAGTTTGCGGTGAGGAGGCCGAAGCTGAGGAGCTCCTCCCTCTTCGACAAATTCGGCAGTTCCACAAATTTCCCCCACATTTTCTCCTCCGGCCGAAGTTGGGCGAGTGCGGTTGCGTAGTAAAAGGGGAGGTTCTCTTCAAAGACACTCTTCATGCGTCGCTCCGTCTCCGGGTGGGTGGGGTCCGCTGCTTCTTTATGCACCACGTGAATTTCGTGTTTCCCGCGCATAAAATTTTCGTAGAGGTCGCAGAGGTCAATGTTACCCGCGTCTTCTCCACCCTCACCGTTGTTTTTGATGACCTGCGCGAGTAGGAACAACATCAACGGATTCCCCATCAACTCCCGCGCAGAGAGAGAAAGCGAATAGAGTTTCCGTTGGGCTTCGTCTTCTGTTAATTCGACAACATTGGAGACTTCACTCGAGAGGAATTTGATTTGTTCTTCGTTGCTGAGTGGGAGGAGCCAGTGGGCGTCCACTCCGAATTTCTCCTCAATGAGACGGCGCAGGTGGGGCCGCGTGGTGAGGAACACTTTTTGGAGGTGGAGGGATTCACGGAGGTCGGGGCGATTTATGTTGCGCAGCGTCAGTCCGCGTTCCTTCGCTTCTGCGGGGGAGAGGAGGAGCGAGTGGAGGAGGCGGAGCATCGTGGCTTCGTGTTGCGGGAGAACTTCGTCGAGGCCGTCGAGGAGGACGACCACCTTCACTTTCACCGCGCCACACCCACAAAGCAAATCGACAGGAAGGAAGGGAACGAACCTTTTGAGGAAAGTCTTCAGACTGAAGTCATCTTTGTTCTGGGTCTGCTGCAGTTGTTGTTGGACGAGGTTCAGGTTGATGCGCACGATGACCCTTGCGGAGGGAATTGACCTCCGCCACTCTTCTTCTAACTTCGTGGTGACCGTCGACTTGCCCATCCCCGGGGGATCCACCAACCACAAAAACGGATTGTCGACTTTTGTTAATTCACTGAGGAACTCTGATTCTGGACCCACACTCGAGTGTACAAAGACCTCGAACCTTCGCACTCTTCTGGGGATGAAGTGGCGGGGAAGGGGGACGGCGTTCGGATTCCACCACAACCTTCCCTCCTCGAGGCATTTGGTCGCACTCTTCACTTTCTGAATGAACTCGCCGCACTTCGCAGTCTCAACCACACCCTCCGCTTCTAACAAAGCCCACTTCTCACCACCCCCACCGACACTCCCACTCAAAACTTCATTCGCACTTTCTTCGTCAGTCAAATTGAGTCCTTCGAATTTTCCCTTCGGGGTGAATTTTCCGTTGTGAAATCCCCTCAAAAATTCAATCTCCTTCGCTTTTAGGGAGTGCAAATAAAACCGACCCCCGGCAATTTCAGATTCTCCTGAAAATCAACGAGCAGACAAGGTGAGTCATTGGAAAAGTGGAAATATGAACTCAGCTTACACGAAGTAAAGGAAATATATGAGATTGTATTTTCATGGAAACAATGAACAAAACTAGCTAGGGCTTATTTAATAAAGTTGACCTTCAAAATTAGTTTTGAAACCCTGGACCTACGGGATAGTGAAAATTGAACTCTAATTTAAAGTTGGCTTTTATTTCAAATTCAAAACTAATTTTCTTTACGTACAATAAAATTGTGAGGTCACTTGCACGCAAAACCCGAAAAAACTCCAATAAAGATTATTTTATTAAATCTGTTCAGGGCTTTAATTTATTGTTGACTATATTTTCATCCCACAATCACAACCGTAATGAAAAGCAGGAAGTCCAATTTCTAATTATGTATTTTTTAGCAATTTGATGGCGACTAGATTCAAACCTCTGGACTCTTGTCGGAACATGTTTACTCTACTTTAACCCTCCTGACCCATTTACCTAATATTTCACGTAATTTCTTCTTAGATTAAAATTTTGAGTGATAGTGAAGGAGGTCAAATAAAGGAGTCGAGTGCAAATATATGAATTTGCAACTCATAAACTCTGGTGTGCATGTGATTGTATAATTTATTTGAAATACACTACACATACTCTGCCAGTCTGCTTCAGTTTTGCATCCCTACAAAAGTTGGAGTGAGCCTACAAAACTTCCGAAAGGAAAGGAGTAGGCTCGAAAAATCTTTCAGAAATGTAGAAATGGGTTTTGTCCAATGAATCAGGAACTTTACTATCCAGCCAAAATTGCTTGTCTTTTTTGGGTGGAATAATATTATAACCCGTGTGATACGTTCTGTGTTAATTGAAGTTTACTTTCATCGTATTTTTATCTTTTTCTAAAATAGATTTTAGTGTCAACAGTACAGATCTCTTTCTATCGAGCAAAAACGGAAATAGCAATTTCACACTTAGTCTAGCTTAGTTAGCTTAGCAGCCTTGTAATTAAATATTAATATTTTGCTAAACAGTTTAGTTGCAATTTTTTACCTGAAGAATCTGGTCGCAGAATTTCGATAACCCGGCCATTTTTAGTTTTTCGAAATGCCTCAATGAACTTCTCCTCGTCAGCCGCGGCAATTTTCTTTACGATGGATGTAAATAAATAGGTAGCCCCTTGCGTGTGATGACCATCACTCTAAATTCAACAAAACGCAATTCATTAAAAATTCAAATGTTTAAGGTCACAAATTTAGATTTTCATTTAGTCCACTGGATCTTTTGAGCTTCGAGAATAAACGATTCTGACAGAAATAGCTACAAATCACCACATTATGTAAATTATAGAGAGTTGTGATTACGTGGAAAGGTGCAACCGAAGGTTTTGAATTTACTAATTTACTTTATAAAGATGAGTAATTCTAGTGAGAAAATATTTCACTACAATTAAATACATACGGAACATATTGTGAAATGGACTCACCACAAACTTAGTTAATTTTTCATATTCCTCTGCAGCTAAAAGTTCCTTATCTTTTAAAATATTGCACAACTGAAAGGACAACGTTGTACTCTGAACAATGTCAGTAAGATTCGCGTTGACAATGGACTGCAAGTTGTTCATCTTGATCCCTCTCCTCCAAAGTCCAGCAGCGCCTCAAGTTAGTCGGTTACTAGTGTTGAATATGTTTGAGTCACTCTGTATATAAATTCAAATAAAGAATAGTTAGAGAATTTCATGTCTTCAACACTCCTGTAAGATTCTTTGATCAATCTTACCGAATAAGTCTTCAGTGACTTGAGTTCTGTTTTTTGACTGTTACTCTAATTTTTTAATTTCTGATTTTAGCACTGTCCTCTAGCGCCTTTTGAAATCAGAAAGAAACCACGGTTGCTATATTTATGACCCCAACAATTAACTTACAGAAAATTACTTGTTCAGATGATGTTCCCGTTGTATTTTAAATCGGCGTACAGTGTTTGTGAACAGTTAAACAGCCGTTTAGATTGAGCTGAAGGACTTTGTGTATGAAACATTTCAATTTACAATATCTACTACCCATGTAGCACACATTTAAATATCTCTGTGGTTAAGCGAAAAGGCAAAACACATTCACACCTGCAACTTCAACAGATTACGTAGGAGAGTGGTGTAACACGTCGTGGATGGTAGACATTAAACTGTTATCAGTCTTTTTGCAGCTTATTGTCAGGAATAATAATATTGTAACGTCCTAGTTACTGTGCTTTTGGAAAACTCACTCAGGTCTTGGAATGTCCTGGAAGGCCTGAGTGATCCATACGATTTGGAAAAAAATAAACGAAATAGATGAGGAGCAAGAGAGGCAGCAGTATAATAAATAGAATGATTTATTATTATATTAAATTAAACTGAAGGAATTAGTTTCAGCCAGGTAATTATTAACTTAAATAAATGTGTCAAGTAAAGAATAATCAACCCAAAAAGAATAACCTCTCGCTCCAAGAGCATTAGACTGAATCCCGTACTTTGAGAAAAGACGCGAGGAAGTCGAGGGAGGAAAGGAGGTCACAGGTTTATCTCCCCATTAGTTGGAAAGATAAAGGTGGCTGGAGAAGTGG
>JAQGBV010002417.1:0-11599 GCA_034698685.1 Isotomurus pseudopalustris | reverse complement strand
GTAACCTGGTGACGTCGCAGGAACTCCTCCCACATTCTTATCATCACGCAAACTTCTTCTGCTTCATAGCAGCAGCCTGAATTAATAATCGATGACCTCTTGATTATTCAGATTACATGAATGAATTAACCAACTGCTCATTAATAAACCTGTGTTTCACAATATTCTCCCTCGTTCATACTTATAGTAACTAACTAAGATGCATGTAGGATGGAGGACGCTCGCCTAATTATTACACCTACTCATTAACTAAAACTGACACTCTACACTCAGGTTTTCGTCATAATTCGACAAAACTGTTTGATTTACTGCACGGAGAATTTAGTCACAAGTTATCAACACGCAACACACAAATGAGACGGAGCGAAGGTCCTTCTTGCTTAAGTGAGCGCTCATCTACAGAATCCGAAGGGAGAGCGCGGAGACAGCGAGAAGAACTCCACCTGCCGCCATTCCACCAGATCCGCCTCCTCCACCGCCTCCTCCACCTCCTCCTCCACCGCCTCCTTTATTCGTCAATCTGCTCACCACTGCGCAGTTGTCATCAAAAACGCCAGGTTCTTTCTTCGCCAATTTGCTGCAACGATTGAGCAAAGATTTGAACTTTTTCGCGTCGTCTTTGAATTTCTCTTTGATGTCTTCATCAGTGCCTCGCAGGGTTTCAATATGGCTGAGGAGACCCTTTTCCCCGCCTAAAAAGAGGAGAAAGCACTTTTCCTTCTCACCGGCCATTTTGGTCTGAATGTCCTCAGACAATCGCTTCGCTTCCGCGATGTCTTCGGAAGTGACTTCTTTGCAGCTGGAGGAGGCGGCCCAGAAGATGAGCACCACCAACGCTGTCGACCACCCGCAGACACACCCACTCCTCCCGGCCTTCATCTGATAAACAACACAACACACCCACAACAATCAACACCTTCCCACACTCAACTCCTTTCCTCAAGTTACCTCTTCCAAGTGAGTCAAAAGCGGAAGTGTCTCTTGTGGGAATTTCGCAGGAATCGGGCAGAGGAAACAGTAACAGTTAAGTTGGGAGAGATGCGAACTCCTCAACACGCGAAGGAAGAATGACTGCGCAGATTTCAGCTTCTCCTCTTTTCCTCGCCGTTTTCACCTGTTGCTCCATCGGAGGTTGTTGTCCGTCACCCGGGCGACAAAGTCTCCTCTGAATCTCCGCCCAAACTTCTTTTCTGCATCCTCTTGATTAAGCGGACTAAATGAATTAAACTGCTGCTCATTAACTCCACCCTGCCCACTCATCATCTCCCTCATATACTCCGAACATCCCACGGTCCCACGTTATTTGCGTGTAGTCAATTTCACTTAATCGACGCCTCCTCCTCCTCATCGTTTACACAGAAGTAGACTCAACTTGAAGGACGCTCGATTTCACGATGCAAGTTAATTAAGCTCCCTGCTTAGCTCATTTTTTGCACCCACTTCATTTAATTCACTGCACGCAGAATTTAGTCACAAATGTCACAACTCATCAACACATCAACACTGAACCACACGAATCGCGAATCAGACGAACAAGCAAAGGTTCTCCTTACGTAAGTGGTCGCCTACCACGAGAATCTGAGTTTACAATAAATCAATCCTCTTCATTGAGAAGAAATTCGCACAATGAAAATGCAAGTCTCCTTTTCCTTAAGCCATAGCCGATTGTTGATTGTGCCAATTAAATCAAACTCCCTTTTTAATAAACTGTTGAGCATCAGAAAGTGTGATCCCAAATTCCTCCGTTTCTTCTCGCGCAAAGGAAAGAAAAGGCAGAGATGGGAGGGAAGCAATTAGCTCGCACGCCACAAAGCGAAGAATATTCCATTCACACTCACCTTCATTATTGAGGAAATTGAGTCTGCCTGAAGGAGCAAAGCTGTGCAAAGGAGCGAAGGAAAGAAGAGGTTGTGTGAATGGGAATTGGGAATCAGCGTCAGCTTGAGTCCCAATTTTTCGACTCTTTTCCCACTGGCCCACTTCCCCTCATCCTCCTCCGACGGTCATCTCACTTAATGCACCGAAATAACTCAATCGCACGAGATGAAGATGAGGAGGAGATGATGAGAAGATGAGTGGTCATCAGATGTGACGGACGGAGGAACTCCCGGAGTGACGATGAACTTAACTCAAGTCAAGATCTCAAGATCGGCTGGGTGGGTGAGTGAGTGAAGGAGGAAGGAAGAGTCAGTGGGCCAAGTCAAAGTAAATAAAACCCATTCCCGTTAACACCACCAAACAACCAACAACACAACAAGAAGAAGAAGATGAAGAAGAAGGGGGAGGAGAGGGAGGAGGGGGAGGAGGGGTGGGGGGAATCGAACCCGCAGCAGCTTATAAAAGCCCATCCTCCCGTGTCCGGCGTCTCAGTTGCTCGCCAGTCGTCCCCACGACACTCACTCACTCACAATTCACAATGTCGTTCCTCTGTTCACGTCAGCCGTCGTCCTGCCGTCGTCTCACGGCAGTCGTCCTCGTTTCTGTGCTCCTCTTCGGAGGAATCTGTGCCAAACCTTCTTCACTCACCCACACAGGTCAGTGACACCCCCCCCCCCCACTCAAAGGTCATTCACCCCCCACCCTGCAAGGCCCCACTGGGGGACACTTCATCCTCTCAAGTTCAAAAACCGATTCTCACTTCTCCCCAGTCAGTACATTTCAAATTCAAAATTCAACTTCTCACGCCTTCCTAACCTCCATTTCAACATCAAAATTTCAAAATCAAGTTTCAAAAAATTCTACACTTTACGAAGAATTTAATTCCATCAATCAAATTGCATTGAAACTGCTCACAGTGAATCAAAGTCGGATAAAATGTGACATTTCTTTGACAAATATTTCTCCCATTTGATTAACACGTGTCAACTTGCCCCTCTCTTGTGTTTCAGAGACTGAGTCCTCCTCAGCAGGACCCGCATCGGAGTTGCCAGCGACCTCCCCAGAAGTTCACTCACCTCCTCCTCCGACCTCCTCCCCCCCAGAGGAGCCCTCCTCCTCCTCCAGCCCCCCACCAACAAAGGAGAAGTCATCCCGTCTGGTGGTGGACTCCTCCTCCCCCTGGTCAGCCTCAGGACGCCTCCCCTCCTCCTCCATCTCCGGCTCCACCTCCTCCGCAAGGTACGCACTCACTCGCGACGGTTCTCTCTCCCTCTCCTCCCCCCCACTAGGCTCCTCCCCCCTCCACTCCATCAAGTCATTCTCCGTCGTCCTCTCAGACGTCGACGTCCTCGGAACCTACCCCCCTTCCACCGCCTCCATCTCCTCCTACGCCCTCCACTCCAACACGATCCACCGCATGAACGCCTCCTGGAACATCTCCTCCTCCTCCTCCCCCCCAAACCCCAACAGACTCCTCCAACTCCTCCGCACCTACGCAAAGGAAGGCGCGGTCTCCGTCCCCTCGTCGCCACGCCTCCTCAAGTCGCCCGCGCCCTCCTCCTCCGCCGGAGACCTCCGAACGCTCATCTCGCTCCTCGTGAAGGGCGACGGAAAGGAGGACGCCGAAGTGAACCTCCTCATGAACGGAAGCGACATGACGTTCCTCCAGAAGGAGGAAGCGGAGGAGCTCCTCCCCCCCAAGGGAGCCACCGCCTCCTCCTCCTCCACCCCCGAGGGGTTTCCTCTGGGGGCTGAAGGGTTCTTGGGCCTCACAGCCCCCAACCTCCAGTTCCACGGCGCCCTCCACCACCTCCTCTCCAACGGCACACCCCCTCCACACCTAAACGTCACGAGTAGAACGAATGTCGTCAACGTGTTTGTGTTAAATGTCCTCCCTCCTCCTCCTCCTCCGCCTGCCCCCCAGGGAATCTCAGCCCCACTCAAAATACCCGAGGCCATAAAACCCGGGTTTTCTCTTGAGGACACCGAAGAAGACAAGCTGCACAATCACCAGATTCTGCTGAACAAGAAGCCCATCGCAGTTCCGTTCTGGCCGATGAGTGGAACGAAGGGATACAAGTCGACTGAGGGGACGAGACCCCCCACGACGACCCCCAAGTCCCCCGTGACCCGCCCTGGGGGGGAGAAGGTCAACATCCTCGACCTCCTCCCGGGGGACCTGAGTGCATTCACACGGGTGCAAATCGGACTGACGCAGGCGGAGGAGTCGAGGAATCCCCTCGAAGACTTTCTTCCTGACAGAAGCAGAGATCCTCAGGAGGCTCCAAGTAAAGTGGAGGGCTCCAGGATTCCTCCGTTCCTCCTGCTCCACAGGGGAGGACCTGAAGGTTCCTCCACCTTCTCCACACCCTCCTCCTCCACTACCCCCCTGCCCCCACAACTCGCTCATCTCCAGTGGATCTTCAGAAACGAAAAGCCTCCAAAACCAAACGTCGCTCCTCCAAAAAACACCTCCAGTTTCTTCAACGGACCTTTGAAGCCTGGAGCCTTGAGCAGCCCCCTCCTCCTTGACGATGACTCCTCCCGAGGAGACTCCACGATGGAAATGGAGGAGTCCAAAAACGCATTCGCTTCTGGAGGAGCTCCTCCCTTCAGCTCCCAACTCATCAAAGTCTCCTCCACAACTACAACAAAGGCTCCATCCATCTTCGCCTCCTCCTCTCTTCTCCTCCAATCGAACTTAACCTCCTCCTCCAACTTCTCCTCCATAGCTCCTCCCACTCCCGCATTCTCAAAATTCGGTGAGAAGATTCCTCCAGGAGGCTTCAACGAAACCGAAGAACTTCCGCACAACAGACTCCGCCGCGTGATGACCGCTCTGGGCTACTCTGCACTGCCTACGTTGGCTGCAGGAGCTGCTGCAACGTGGCCGTAT
The DNA here is from genome assembly GCA_034698685.1 of Isotomurus pseudopalustris. Lineage (NCBI taxonomy): Eukaryota > Metazoa > Arthropoda > Collembola > Entomobryomorpha > Isotomidae > Isotomurus > Isotomurus pseudopalustris. The sequence goes on along the minus strand of JAQGBV010002417.1, from coordinate 6,825 downwards.
TGGATTCCTCTGATGGTCACTGGAAGACGCAGACGTCGGAGGTCACCGCTGACCTTGAGGAACTCCCTCCACAAAAATTACACGCCGCTCCACCTGAAGGAGGCCGCTGAAGAAGAGTCGAAATCCTCCGGAGAGAAATGGACGAAGATTGCAGTCTTCAGCAGCAAAGAAGACTCCGCAGTCGTCTCTTCTTCCCCCACAGCCAAACCTTCCGTCATTTACAACCTGACCTCCTCCTCCTCCTCCTCCTCCAGTGACACTTCCAACGAAGACGTTCCTCTTCTCAAGAACTTCCTCAAGAACGTCCTCACGAGTGAATTCTCGAGTACTCCTCCTCCTCCTCCCCCACACAAACTCATAATCACCGCTCCTCCATCCTCCCTCTCCTCCCAAAAAGACTCCGAAACTTCCCTCGACTTCTCCAGTTTCTTCGGAGCTTCCCAACTCCCCGAAAAACCCTACAAACCCTGGGGACAGTCACACGTGAACTTAGTGACCCGTAAAACGCCCCAAAGCCCCCCTCCTCCTCCCCCCCAGAATGAGAACCTCCTCCGCACGATAAGGTCAAGCAGAGACGCGTACATTAAGGCTGCCCTCCTTCCGCTTTGGTTTCCCATTTACGCAGCCCAAGGCGGGGCACTCTGAGACTCTGAGACCCCCCACGGGAGTTAATTAAGTCCCGCTCAAAGCTAAATAAGCCCCCCTGGGGCCAACCTCCTAATTACGTTGACAGGGAGGACAATACCAAAAATAGAACAGATGCTTGTCAAACAGACTGACAGACAGACACGTACAACGTACACACGAGATCCCAAACTGATAAGACTCATTAGTCGCCTTCTTTTGTTCCCTAATCTCCTCAGTAGATTTACTCCCCTGCGGGACTAATTAAGATTCTAAGATTAACGTGAGAGACCGAGACACTTAAGCACAACCTTTTATTTCATTTGTAGACGACACACGACAAACAGACGGACGGCTGAGACCTCACGACGTCTTCACTCGAAATGGGAAGCTTCTTCTTCCAACGACAAGACAAATGACGCTTCCTCCTCCAGTGACACTTCCAACGGTAACACTAACGCTGCTGCAAACGCACCTCTTGTCCAGTCCCTCTCAGCAATGGCCTCGACTCTCTTCCTGGACGACAACTCCCTCGAAGTCTCTTCCGAACGGGACGTCTTCATGAACGAGAACAACTCTCCTGAGGACGGAGAAGAATCTCCTGAAGGAACCTCCTCCGAAGAATCCTCAGACGACGTAGCAGCCACGTCGTCTCCTGAGGACCTCGAGGAACTTTCTCCAGACTCTCCAGACTCGAGACAGAAGAGCGACGCAGTGACAACACTCCAGGGCCTCACCACGTGGTCAGGAGTCCAGAACATTCCCTCAGACTTCACCGTCTCTTCCACGTCCCTCCAGTTCGCAGACAAAGAAACCCCTCCTCCTCCTCCCGCAGCCTCCTCCCCTTTGCGGACAACCCTCCTCGCCTCCTTCACCACGGAGATCCCTCGCACCACAAAATCCGCGGTCAATAAGAAGAAACCCACCTCCTCCGTCAAACGACGCCCGTACAACAAAACAAAAAAAGTCGTACTACCCAATCGCTTCGTTAAACCTGCGCTAGAAGAAGTCGTGGCCGAAGCCGTCGGCTCTGACGCCACCCACACGATTTACAAAGTGACGTCCAACGTCAACTCCAACGCCAATTCCAAACAGGAGAGCAAAGAAGTTCCAAATCCCTACGGCACTACGAAACGTCCTACTCCGTGGCCTTATCAGACCACAACACGTCGTGCAATTCCTCTTCCTCCGAAGCGACCCCCTCCTTTTACCCGCCTCCCCATGAAACCGAAAACACCCGCGGGCACTAAAAAGCCCGGCTCCACGTCCTACTACACTCCTTCCACGTCTTCCGCCACTACAACGCCAATGCCCACAACGACAGTTTACACCAGAGTACCCTCCCCCGTGATGATGTATCCTTTTCCCCCGATTTCATTCACCAACTTGGGACTCATGGATTTCATTCGGTCCCAAATCATCCCGAGAATCGGACTCTCACTCATCTCCTTCATGGCTGCTTCTCCTCTAATCCTCTCCATGTTGGGAGCCAATGCTCTCGGTCGACGTCGACGGAGGAGACGCTCTCTCCGTCGAAATTCGCCATCAGCAGACACCCTAAATCATCTTCCCTATGACTTCTCACCACTCCAAAGGAAGTTCGAAGCCATGCAAAAAACTTCTCAAAACCACTGGCCTCTTTTAACAACTGCCCTTGACTTTCTCATCCATAAATTCACTTCCAGCAACAGCAGAAGTTCCACGTGAAGTCAAAATTTTCCCCAAAATTCCTCAAAATTTCCTCCAAAACTTCTTCTTCCTCCGTCTCAAAAGACACAAATCTGTTGTGCAAATATCTCCCAAGAAAGGAGATAAGATTAAGGTTCCCACATCATCATCATCAGAGAGACTAACTTAACTTAGTGTGTGCCAGTTCTTCTTTTGTGGCTGAGGATGACTTGCTTAAGTGCAGATTGCGTGCACACGACGAACAATGACCGACGACGCCGAGTCTTTTCATTCATTTCCACTCGTCTATTTTGGGAAAGAAAAGAAAAAAAACCCACTGACCGACAAACCCGCATCATCTCCCCTCCATCCTTTCATCCCCACTTTTTTTTAGTCTATTTTTTATTCTTCCCACCGCCTTTTAATCCCACAAAACAAATTAAGGCCACAACTTCTTCAACAACTTCTTAAAGAAACCTTCTCAAAGAAAACTTCTTAACTCGCCAGTCCAAATCGAAATGCCCCACTTGGCCGACAAAAAGTCAAATTCCACAAATAAATTAAACTCTCGTGACTCCACAAATTAATTGTGGGGACAAGATGCTCAACAACAATTGACAATTGACAATCGGTTTTTGCTCCTCGAGTGTTTAACACACACACACACGTCGTTGTGAAGTGAGTACACAAATTAAGGGGATCATTAAGCCCCAAGTAGCTTATCATTAGAAGAAGCCTCCACGTGTTAAAATAACATGTGCTTTATTACCATGTTAACACACACTGAAATAATATACTCATGTTAACCATACGTGTAAACTATTTATTATATGAGAATGTTAATTAATTCATAGTAATTTATTCAGTCGCTCGCGTTAAGCCTCAAGTTGTCCTTAAACTTAAACTTAACCGCATTTACTTAAGTGTTGTTCACACACAATTACAAATATGCAAAATAATGAATGAATAAATCATATTTATTTTTAAACACAGCAGCCGATTCATCTTAAAGAGAAATTCACATCAGAAATTCATTCAATTCACAAATTCTTCTTCCCACGCACACAAACTCATTTGTCATTAATCATCTAATCACTTAAGTACTTAAGTACTCATCGTAGCCCACAAATGAAAAATAGTTCCCATTGAATTATTTCTATTTTTAGACTTTCCCTTAATCATTCACCCGCAAATTGCATTTTAAATTGCAGAGTAAATCGTCGGTCAGATTGGCTTAAATTCCTGAGTAAATCGAATTGAAATTTGAAATTTGAAATTTGAACTGAGTGATTAGGAAGGAGGAATGAGAGGAAAGTGACACATGGGAGTCACAACATTAATAATAATAAAGGTGCTGTTCTATTCATTCCTTTTGTTCATTCTTGTGTCTTAATCTTAATCTTAAGAGACTGAAGAGAGGAATCTTGACACAGAAACACTCAAGATGATTTGACACCTCGTCACTCTTCTTTAAATAACCCGAGAGAAGGAATCTCCTCAACAATCAACTCTTCATTCTTTGTATTCTTCCTTCAATCAAATTGATTTCACACAGAGAGAGACGACAGCAGCTCCTCCACTCTCAACAACAATGGAGAGTCTCAACAGAAGAAGAAGAAGAAGAAGAAGAGCCAGCTGACAGACTTAAGCGATGATGAGAGATGATCGAGGAGTTGGTTGCCATGGGAACGGAGGAGGTAGGTAGGTGTCGATTATTCGGGTGCATTGTCCGGGCCACCTTTTCATGCGGAAGGAATTCCCGTTTCTTAATTCCTTCTTTCTTCTTCTTCACGTGGAAGATGAGATGAGAGCCAGCAGACCACAAACATCTTCCTTCCTTCTCAGTCGACTTCCTTCCGCTCCCAAATCACAACCACCTTCAATTAACCCTTATCAAATTTATCCCACTTTAATCATGAAACAATTAATTAATAACTCCCACCCAAGTTACCTAACATTCACATTTATTCTCATCATTTATTGGGACCTCCTCGTTGTTCCTACTTATCAGTTACCAATTATCTCAGGTAAGTCTCGATCGATTAATCTGATACCAAAATCAAAATCATTAAACTACATCTTCATCATCTCTATTTCAAAATTTTAATTCCCTTAACCGTTAAAAAACTCATTTATGGTTAATTTCAATTTCTTTTCATTCAAAATAATAAAAGTGATATTTCCGCATCCGAAAATATTCACAAAGATGAAAGAAATAAATTCGTTCCGATATTTACGAAACTATTTATGAAACACAATGGGGAAACTTTCATTGACCTTTAAATGTCAACGTGAAATGTGTGTGTGTGATTGATTAAGAACTTAAGATTGAATGTCGTCGTGAATATAAAACGGAGCAAAATTAAATTGCGAGACTTCTGAATATTCAATCATTTAAAATTTAAATTCAAAATTGATTAAGCGTGTCTGTTCCGCCGCACGACGCTTCACGCACACAAAGCGAAGAGTCCTTAGACTAAAGCTAAAGAATTCCTCAGGAGCGGACAATGGGACCGTTCGCAGTCCCGTCTGTATTGTAGAATTCTCAAAGACTCCTGCAACGAAGATTCCTCAACAGATTCCAATCTGCTTCTCTTCTTTCTTTTTTCTTAGGTGAGTCCTCAGCAGCAGCAGCCACCACCACTACGTTCACAATTACCGAGGAGGAATCTTCACTTCTCCCCACAGAACCTTCGTTGCCCCCCTTGGAAGTCTTCTTTGATGACCCCACCCCCTCTCCCCCCCAAAATGACCTCGTGGAGGACTCAACAACCCTCTTCCAAGATGAACCTGATGAAGTCTCCACGAATATTCCTTCCTTGTCGTCTTCTCCTCTTCTCGAGGAAGACGCTGCAAGTTTGCGGCTTCTTCAAGAAGAGACGTCCACAGATCCTCAAGACGAAGACGTCGTCAAATTTGTCGACGTTCCTGAAGACTTCACCCCAAAAGAGACGACACCGTCGCACTCCTTCATTCCAGAAGAAGAAGATGATTCTTCCACAACTCGTCCGTTGACCTCTGAAATCCTCGATGAACTGAACTCCCTGTGGGTCATCTCAGAGCAGATGGACGACGAGGTCAACTCAGGACTCAAGAGGTCACTGACCTCCCTCGTCCACATGACCTACGCTCGTGTCTACGACTTCGACGAGGACACTACACTCAGCAAACTCAAAACACTTCTTCGTCTCCTCAGATCCAAGTTGTCTTCTCACTCTGTCGAACGTCGACGGAGGTCACTTAAGGAGAAACCCTCGTCCCTCACAACGAAGGTCAATGAACTGAAGGTCATGATGACCTCTCCACACTCCTCCAGAAGGAAAAACAACTCGCGTTTCGCTCTGGAGGATTCGTTCGGCTTTCCTTCCTACTCCGACGAACAAAACTCACTTGTCCCTTCCTTCTCATGGGACGAATCGAACTCACTGAAAAACGAGTACGAAATCACACACGAAAAGAACCCACAGGAAAAGTGGGAAAGTCACGAAGGCTCCTCCTCCACGCCAATCACAACTTCCACGTCAACTTCCACGTCAACCACAACACCCCTTCCTCCCTCCACGTCATCTTCCAACGTCGCACTTCCTCTAGTGGTAACAAAAACCGGAGTGAGGCCTCCTCCCCTCACGGTCATAAGTGAAAAAGACTTTTCCACTTCAGAAGACGTCTCCAAGTTCCATTCAAATTCCTCTTCAGTTTCCTCCCAAACTGAATCCACTTTGGCAGCAACTGTCGACGAAATCCTGGCGTCGATTGTCGCCATTCTCAACGAACCCCAAAGGTCACCGCCCCCCAGTCATCCCCAGGTCACTGACTTTTCCCCACCCACTCCCTCCAACTCCTCCTCCTCCCTCCCTTTCTACTTGAACTCATTCTTCGTTGATGTTCCTCTCATCTCCTCCTCCTCCTCCTCCTCCTCCAATTCCATCAACAAAATGGGCGACTTTTCCACTCCCCCTGTGGAAACAAATTCCACTGGAACTTCCACAGGAGACTCCACAGGAATGTCGACACTTCCTCAGCCTCTGTCGACACTCAATTCAACAATGGAGCGAATTGTGATGGTCTTCACGATCTTCTCTAATCTCTCGACGTCGTCCAGAATGACGTTGGCATTTGCAACGGCAATCGCAGCAGTCATTCTGGCGATCGGGTACTTTGTGATGGGAGCTCCGATGATTGTCGTTGGCGTCCTCTTCTTCGTCCTCACGTTGTTCTTCTTCGCCAGCCTCAACTTCTCCGCCGCAGGGAAAAAGAAGAAGCGAATTGACGCACAAGACGAAGACGTCGTCCTCATGAGCGAAGAGACGACCGCAGCAATCCTCTCGCTCATCGCAGATGCCGTTCAACTGTACAAACACTCGCAGCAATATTAATTAATCCAACACTAATTACTACGACTTAATTAACCATTATATTAATTAACTTATCGTAATATTTATCTATGAATTTTTATTTATCTGCTTAAATAAAGATTCAAAATACTCATTGATCCTCAAACAAACACTCACTTATTGATCTTAATCAAATCCG